>OZ007544.1:8881107-8942411 GCA_963931895.1 Eupithecia pulchellata
CGCGGCAGCCGCGCCGGCGCGCCGCCGCCACGCAGTACACGGTGCGCCGCAGGTCCAGGGGGATGCTGGGAGAAACAACCATAATATTGAGATAAACTTAGTTTGGATGCGTTTCATTTCATTTTGTTAGAAATGGAACGCATTACTAAGTTTCTTTCGTAAGACATGCCTCCTAGGGCGGCGCTACTGTCGCTTTCCGCCTCTCTCGAATAGAGTGACCTGTCTAATATTCTTCGACGCAGGTCCAAAGGAATGCAGGTCCAAGGAAAGGCGCTTTGGATGCGTTCCATTTCTAACAAAATGAAATGGAACGCATCCAAACTAAGTTTTTATGTGGAGACATTTATTATAGTTATATATTAAATTTCAGCCCGCATTGCCCCACGATAGGACAAAGACCATTATTCCATTTACATAATATTATAGGTTTTGCCGTGTGGTACCGGCATAGAATTTCACCACCCACTCTTACTATAGATGTCGTAAGAGGCGACTAAGGGAGACACACCGGGGGGCGGGCAGCACCTCCCTCTACAGAACGACTCCACCGAACTGCGATCCCCAGCCAATATGCCCAGCGTGGGGATTATGGGCAATAACCCCCAAATGATTACCGCCTTCTATGGCGCTCATTAGGGGAGGCCTAGAAGTCCAGCAGTGGACTACTATAGGCTGATGATATAGGTAAATGGAACCTGCAGTTAGTTCACTCACGGGTTGTTCTGATCCGGGTTCTCTTCGCTCATCCACTGCTGGAACAGCTCCATGGCGTTCTCCTCGCAGCCCGGCACCTTCATGCGACACGCCCAACTGCTAGTCAACACCTGGAAGAATTGAGTAGGTGTTTATTTGTGCTTCACATTCAACACGGACGCACTCTGAGGCTTGATCACCATCTAGCGCAGTTGAAAGTGGAGCTAGAGAACATTAAATGGCATGTTCTAGGGTTATGTGAAGTCCGTAGAGAGGGGGAGGACACTGTAACCTTAGACTCAGGCCATCTTCTCTACTTTCGCGAGGGGGATAAAACATCCCAGGGTGGCGTAGGTTTCCTCGTCAATAAGGCCCTCTCTAACAACGTCGAAGAAATCTCCAGTGTGTCGACCAGGGTAGCCTACCTGATCCTTCGGCTGTCTAAGCGCTACAGCTTGAAGGTCATTCAGGTCTACGCACCGACCTCGGCACACTCGGATGATGAAGTGGAGGATATGTACGAAGACATATCCAAAGCCTTACATCACACCACCAAGGCTCACTTCAACGTTGTTATGGGGGACTTTAACGGCAAGGTGGGAACCCAGACTGGCAGTGAATCCCGAATAGGCCCACATGGTTTTGGAGTTCGAAATCACAGGGGACAAATGCTCGTCAACTTCCTGGAGAAAGAGGGGCTGTTCTTAATGAACTCTTTCTTTAAGAAACAGCCCCAAAGGAAGTGGACATGGCGGAGTCCCGATTCTGTGACTAAAAATGAGATCGACTTCATCATGACGGATAGCAAGGATATATTCAGAGATGTCTCAGTGATCAACAGGTTCAATACCGGATCTGATCACCGACTCCTTCGAGGCTCTCTGAATATAAATTTGAAGCTTGAAAGAAACCATCTGATGAAGTCCACGCTCCGACCGAACCCAATCCAAATCATGGCGGGCACCGAGAAGTTTCAGCAGCTTCTCGGGGATAGATTCGCTGCCTTGGAACCCACTGATGACGCTGACGAGACCCTACACAATCTGTTAGAAACGCTGAGGGACGAGGGCATCAAGTTTTGCAAAAAGCAGCGTACTGGTAAGAAGTCCAAACTCTCGGATGAGACTCTTGGGCTGATGATGAAAAGACGGGAAACCACCCAAGCGACTTCGTCAGAGAGGTCAGACCTGAACAAGCGAATTGCGAAGATGGTACGACGCGACCTTCGGAGCTCCAATACACGCCTCATCGAAGAGGCGATAGAGCGAAACCGAGGGTCCAAAGTATTCACTCAGCAGCTTGGAAGGAGCCACCTGACGAAGCTTTCAACGCACGACGGAAGGACCGTATTGTCGAAGCCGGAGATATCGGCCGAGATAGAGGACTTTTATGGCCGTTTATACGCTGCACATGCTCCCCGTTCCCAACGAGACGACCACGATTCTAGAGCCACCTTGATACGCCACTATACCGACGAACTGCCAGACATCAGTCAAGACGAGATCGTGTTAGCTCTGAGGCAGCTTAAAAATGGAAAAGCCCCCGGTGAGGACGGAATAACATCAGAGCTTTTGAAAGCTGGAGGATACCCTGTTATACAGGGGTTACAGAGCCTCTTCAATGCCGTCCTTCACAGTGGGAGAACTCCAAAGGCGTGGAGTGGGAGTTTGGTGGTGCTCTTTTTTAAGAAGGGAGATAAAACCCTTCTTAAAAATTATAGACCCATCTCGCTCCTAAGTCACGTCTATAAGCTTTTCTCACGAGTTATATCGAACCGTCTCGCCAGGAGACTCGACGAGTTTCAGCCACCGGAGCAGGCTGGGTTTCGCGGAGGATATGGTACCATAGACCACATTCACACAGTGAGGCAGATTATACAGAAGTCCGAAGAGTATAATCAGCCCCTGTGTCTGGCTTTTGTGGACTATGAGAAGGCCTTTGACTCCGTTGAAACCTGGGCTGTTCTACAATCCTTACAGCGATGCCAAGTAGACTATCGTTATATCGAGGTGCTGAGATGTCTCTACGAAGCCGCTACGATGAGTGTCCGAGTACAGGACCAGCAGACTAAACCGATCCAACTGCGCAGAGGAGTGAGGCAGGGGGATGTCATATCCCCGAAACTGTTCACGAGCGCGTTGGAAGATATGTTTAAGACGCTGGACTGGAAAGACAAGGGCATCAACATAAACGGCGACTACATCTCACACCTGCGATTCGCTGATGACATAGTCTTAATGGCGGAGTCGCTAGAGGAGCTGAACCGGATGCTGGACAGTCTAGCTTCAGCCTCCCGATGTATCGGTCTTGGCATGAATTTGGATAAAACCAAAGTCATGATCAATGCCCACATTGATCCAAGACCGGTGATCGTACATGGCCACCTTCTCGAAATTGTTTCTGAGTACACTTACCTCGGGCAGATTTTGCAGTTGGGTAAAAACAATTTCGAGAAGGAAGCCAAGAAGAGGATCCAGCTAGGCTGGGCAGCGTTCGGAAAACTACGTCGAGTCTTCTCGTCATCCATACCGCAATGTTTGAAAACGAAAGTTTTTAATCAGTGCGTCCTACCAGTTATGACCTACGGAGCTGAGACGTGGACACTCACGATAGGGTTGGTCCACCAGTTCAAAGTCGCTCAGCGCGCTATGGAAAGAGCTATGCTCGGAGTTTCTCTGAAGGATAGGATTCGTAACGAATTCATCCGACAGAGAACTAAAGTCATCGACATAGCTCAGAGAATTAGCCAGCTGAAGTGGCAGTGGGCCGGCCATATTTCGCGAAGAACCGATAACTGCTGGGGTAAACGTGTTCTTGAGTGGAGACCGCGACTCGGTAAACGTAGTGTAGGACGCCCTTCGGCCAGGTGGGATGACGATCTGCGAAAGACTGCTGGCTGCTGGATGCGTCAAGCCGAAGACAGGGCGCTATGGCGCTCATTAGGGGAGGCCTATGTCCAACAGTGGACTGGCGTAGGCTGATGATGATGATGATGATGATGATGATTCAACTCAGACTATGTACTTATAGAATGATGAAACCGTTATCGATTAGACGTCTTTTTCACGGCCATCTGAACTGAATTCTACGATCACTTCAATATCGTTGTAGTCGTAGAACAAAGGCGGATCTGCAATACAGTAACTTTACAGTAGAGCACTTTAAAGTTTTTGAATGAGAGTTTATGTGATATTTTGAAAACGGCTAGTCCTATCATCGTCAAATTTGGATATGTGGCTCTCTTCATGGGCTTTTACTACATGGCTTTCAAAATATACCTAAATTATCCCTAGATTTTGAAAAAAGTCACATGCGTCTATATTCTGTGGACGTTAATGTGACGAATGTCACAAAACGTCATTATTTTTCGGAGTATCATTGCAAAAAACATGGCGTATTTCATTATCGGCCGTTGTTTTAGGGAATCTCTACTAAAATTGAATGGCGTATTTGAATTCGTTATTCGTAATTATTAGGATATATAAAAAACACTGATACTTTAAACGTTACACAGTATATTAAACGTATCAAAAGTAAAAAAATGTTTCACTTAACTATTTACCTAAGGTAAATTGGCTGTCATTAAGACATAAAAAAAATATAATATTAAAGTTAACGGTAACTAGGAAAATAACAACAATAGGAAAATAGAAACAATTTTTTAATCAGTCATGAATTTCTCTTATTTTGTAATAGATCAATCCTTTCACAGTAAGATTTTTTTTGTTATTAATCATTTTAATCTCAATCATCATCACTTTCATTAGAAGCAGCACGTCCATGAGGCAATGCATTAAAATAATCATGATTTGGCAGGTATTATCCCAGTCTCGCATAGATTGATGAGATCTCTATATTTGTCATTTGATATGGCAACTGACTCTAAATAAGCGTGTTTTAGTTCAGTTGCGTTTCGATTCCTTGTCTCCTTGCGAACAACCAACGTCATAATAATCTTCGATTAGGCTATAATTTCAATCGTAGTTTCGTAGGCTGGTCTTTCTCAACCATAACCTCTTTAATTTTATTCCATGAAATTTTTTCATTCACCGTGTTTTTCGTCCAATTTTTGTTCTTTAGCAGGTTTTTAAAGTCAAAGACCAAATTCTTAGTTACTTCTTCCACTCTGTATGTTCTCCAGCTCTTTTTCAAGAAAGCGATGAGTTATGGTGACGCCAAACTCTTTAGCTGCTAGAGTGTACTAGTGTACACAATCCGGTTTCTATTTTGACCTGCACAGTTGTCAGACCAAAATCTGAAATCACGTACACCTTTTTCGGAGAAATCTTTAATGAAATCGTACAGACAACTAGCAACTTCATTTGCACCGCGTCTTGCTATACTCTCCTCCCTTGGTCGTTTCTTTCCCCTGTTTCTTATTAAAGTTTTAGGTACTGGAGATGGTTAATCAAAGTCAGTATTGATAGTGTCCACCGATGGACAGTTAAACTCATCAGGCTCATGTTGGCAGCAAAACGCATCATCACATCTAGCATGCCTATTAACCGGAGAAGCGATTGGTGTGCTTGATAACTCTTCGATATTATCGGTGGGTAAATCGTTAAAAATAGGGGTCAATCGCAACGAGAGGATTCGTTGTTATGATTGATTTCAGAATTTACGGATTGCGGGCAGTTGACCCCGGAAACTGGTGACATCGCGTTTGTGGGCATGTAAAGATCTCTTCTAATGACATCACTGGGATTAATCCTATTTTCTATATGACAATCATCGATATTGTGCTGTTTATTTGGGCTTACTTCTGCTGCGGCGTGATGCGACGGAAACTGGCAACGCAGGAGAACTTACCACGGGAGCTGTTGCAAATGAATTTTCTTGGCGGTCGGAAAATGAAGTGGCTGAAAATGTTTCTTCTTGGCTCTCGTCGTCAGAAAAGACATCATTCCATACCTCACGCATACTTTTCTCGCGTAATCTTTAATCTGCTCCTAGTGGCAAAGGCGACTCACATCGTTCCCCTGCAAAAAAATAATTAAATACCTAATAAATGACAATGTATGGAAACTTTAATATCATGGTTATACTTTTATTAGGATATTTATTGTTTTGGGTAACTAAATTGGATATAATTAGGTAAAATATTTGGCAACAACGACGTATTCGATATTCGATGCTTGGGATAAAGCAAAAAACGCTATTGGTATATTTTGTGATCTTTCTAAAGCTTTTGATTGTGTAGATCATGGTACTTTAATTAGCAAATTGAAACATTATGGAATTAATAACAAGGCACTGGACCTTATGCAATCATATTTGTCTGATAGAGTTCAAAAAGTTGATATTGGTAAAGAAAGATCTAGAGGTTCGAAGATTGAATTAGGTGTTCCGCAAGGATCAATATTAGGTCCATTTTTATTTTTAGTTTATGTAAATGATCTTCCTTTTTTAGCAAAAGATTTTTGTGATATAGTCTTATTTGCTGATGATACCTCGTTGATTTTTAAAGTTGACAGAAATAAACATAATTTTGACGATGTAAATACTTCTCTTTCACAAATACTAGATTGGTTCACCGCCAATAATCTTTTACTCAATGCTAAAAAAACCAAATGCATAAAATTCATGTTACCAAATGTAAGAGAATTCCCTACTAAAATTATGCTAAGGGATGAGATAGTTCCTCTTGTAAAATCTACCATTTTCCTAGGGCTACATATTGATTCCTCTCTGCAATGGAGACCGCAAATTGATGCTCTCGCAGGCAGACTTAGTTCAGCAGCCTATGCAGTTCGAACAATTAGATATATTACCGATGAAGATACAGCTAGGTTAGTTTATTTCAGTTACTTTCATAGTATTATGTCCTATAGTATTTTGTTATGGGGACAGGCGGCTGACATACAGACTATCTTTGTACTACAAAAAAGGGCGATCCGTGCGATTTATAAATTAAAGCCACGCGATTCTTTGAGACAATTTTTTAAAGAAATAAATATCTTGACAGTAATATCACAATACATCTATGAAAATTTAATGTATACGCATAAAAACAGAGACAACTTTTTGAAAAACTGTGATGTTCACGCTAGAAATACTAGAAACAAGAATAAATTACTTATACCATCCTACAGATTACATAAGGTAGGGAAGTCATATATGGGAAATTGCGTGCGCTTCTATAATAAGCTTCCATCTGAAGCTACTGAGCTCCCTATTCGTAAATTTAAACAATACATAAAACAAAATCTTATTAAGAAAGCATTTTACTCGATAGATGATTACGTTAACGATAATAATGCTTGGCCAGATGTCGCTCCATTCCACACCGACAATAGCATGTAAGAAATAGAAATTAAATGTTGTGCTTATTAGCTATGTAATATGTATTTAAATAATTATTGACATGTATCTAAATCATTTTAAACTTAGATTTAGATAGGCAAAAACAAACATTGTATTAGACACATAAGTTACATATGAATGTACTAGTGGTTTCTTTTTCACTTCTTCCACTAGTGGACAAAAAATTGAAGTGAAGAGAAATCAATAACTACTTATTTCTTTGTAATATTAATTAACTGTATGAAATTTGACTTGTCTAAGTGCTTATTTTGTAAGCCTAAAGAAATAAAGTTATTGAATCTGAATCTGAATCTATTTAAAAATATATCCGAAGAATAACGTTGGTTGTATACATTCGACAGCTGCTTATTCGTAAAACAACGACGGATTGTACTAAGCGCCTGCAGTCAGTGCATAGAACATTGTCGCATTTTATTGTCCGTCACCCCAAAAACCAAATATTAATGGAGATGTAACTTATCAGTACACACTTAAAAACATAACCCCAACTACCACTTGTACAGTAATCAAAACAGAAAACCAACTTTATCGAACTCCCAAGTACAATGACGGATCTGACAGACCGTCTTTGTTCAGCGAATGAGCCATTCAAAACAAAGTTTTCTCAAAAATTGCATCTAATATTAAAACTAATAAATTAATAAGCATACTATAACATACCTGGTACACTGATTACATGTTCTTCTGGTTTTGTTTTGTTGTTTTTAGAGGCAACCACATTTATTTGCCCTTAATTCACAATTTGACTACAATTAGGTATTTTTGGTTTTAAGTAATGCAAGAATTTGTTTTGACCTCTTTAATGACATAATTCCGTTATAAAAGATAACGCCATTCAAATTAACATAACGATTCAGTTAGTAAACTATTCTAACTGGAATTTGAACAATTATTATAAATCGCACGTTTAAAAATAAAGAGAATTATCTCAAAAAAACGGTTTTGTGAGATTTTATCATAAACAGCATTATTTCAATCCAATGCACAGGATAGCTTCGACAGCCACTGCAAAGCGAGCATTAGAAAGAGAAAAAACGATCAACCATCTCTTTTCCATTAAACACGAAGTTCAAGTCAATTCTGGTAAAAGGCGACATTCAGTCTTGTGCCCTCAGTCATGAATTAATTTTGAGTTTTATGCGGGAGTAGAACGCAATAATTCTGTTTAGTAATAAAGGTAAGTCCCTTATTTGTATTTAATTTAATCTTAAAATGATACATTCTGTTTTAATTCCTTTTTATTTTAATAATGATGGTGTTAATTAAGTCAGAAATAAGTTTTATTTCCTTTTATTATTAAAAATATGCTAGATTACCAGTAACATTATGATTTGTTTCCTTTTATTTTTAAAAACTTTTATGCGTTTGTGAAGTAATTCGATGTAGTTCCGTTTTTTATTAAATGTGGTTCTAAGATCCAGGCAAAATTAATAGTTATTTCTCTTTATGGTTCATTTGATAACAATTTCGATGGTCATATTTTATAATACTTCTTTCTGTTATTAATTAGGCACCTAAGATGTCTTGGAGATGTGAGAAACTTGTCATGCTGGCAAATGCACCGGCCACCCAATGGACAAAAGTAGTGGTTCCTGCTTCGGAGGTAAGATAGGTTCCATTCACCGAAAATCTAGATTAACTTAAAATTAATTAGTTTTACTCTTTTCGTAAGACTTATTTACATATAAATCTGTTTTTTTTTTCAAGGTATCAACGGAAGAATACAATAATAAAAATAATGATATGAAAGAGGTGAACGGGGCAACGGACGTCCACAGGGCGAGGTCCTTTCACCACTTCTGTGGATATTGGTTGCAAACGAACTCCTGGACTCTCTGAATGTAGATGGAACTTTCACTATTGCATATGCAGATGACCTGGCAATCATGAGATCGGGCCTTTTCGAGACAACTCTGTGCGAAAAGAAAGATGCAGAAAGCTCTACGAAAAGTGGAAACGTGGTACACCACGTTTCCACTTTTCGTAGAGCTTTCTTTTTTTGTTTGGTACACCAAACACAGTCTGTCAGTTAAGGGGAGGATTCCCGAATTTCGGGATTTTCAAATGGCCGTACCTCAATAACTATAAGGCCTATAGTTTTGAAATTCATACACATTATAGTTGAGCATATTTTCTAGTGCATCACTAGAACAAAAACACGATTGGTGATATTTCACCCGATAGAAAAAAATCACAAAGTTACGTCTAAATGAAACTTTGAATGATCAGTGTGAATAGAAAAATGAATAAAATGACACAAAATGTATACCAAAACATTGCAAATTTTATTACGCAGTGCATCACTAGAACAGATTTTTATATGCCATACAAATATTTTTCAAAAAACCTTAATACCTACAAAATCGTGCTTGGTGGCCTGCGCACCGTCTTGCTCAGTACTCGCCGAGGCGCCACAGAGAGAGGTCATGTCGCTCCGCGCCCCGACGCGGGGCGGGGCGCGGAGCGAGGCGGGGGTATTCGAACGTGGAGAGCGTATACGGCGGCGGCGGCGCGCCGTTTACGCTCTCCTCGAATATTTTATGTGTAAATAAAGTAATTTTTGAAATTATTATATATCTAGTTGTTTCAGTATGCTTTTTTACACCAAAAAGTGGTATCATAATTATAATAATTTGCATCTTGACGCTATTTAGTAGTGCATAAGACAGTTTTTAATTTTTTTCTATTATTTTCTATTATTCAAGAGTTGATATGCGCCGTAAAAAAAAACATCACTTAGCAAAAATCTACACGCGAGTGGTCCTTCTGGACTCCACAGTCACAAGTAAGTCCTCAAGCAGAAATGATGCTATAAACAAATAATATAGGAGATACAACAGAAAAATAATACATACCGAAGGTCAGTCGGGGTAATTAGAATAAAATGGGTAGGTGAGCAAATGGGATGGGAAACGGTATGTACATAATTATGAAATAACAAACTAGGGAAACATAAAAAAATTGTATATGGTACTACCTAATTAAATTAATTTTCATCTTTCATTTTTTAGAGGAATGTCTATTATTTACATTAGACACGATAGTTACAAGTGAGTTGGATGGAGATGAGTACAAAATGTAAGTACCTAACTGTAGTGCTTTCATTTTGTATTATAATTAACACCTTATTAAGATTGTATACAAAAAGTATATATATAAAACTAGAGTGATAGTATATGGAAATATAATGATTATCTTTAAACTTTATAACTTTATAGGTCAAGAGAACACACTGAAACCCATTCGGAATTAATGGAACCAAGAGAAAATAGTAGAACGCACAGGAAAGAAGAGTAAGTAGGTACAATAGCAATGTAATCATTTTATATTCCTATTGATTTTAATGGTATTTTTTTTATTGATCCTGATTTGTGTGAAACCTACATTATAATAGTTTTACATGTGCATGCTTTTGTCTTCTAATGGAGTTTAAAAACTAAAGACTGTTCAATGTTTTTATAATTAAGTTTATTGCTGTAGGTACTTATCCTTATCAATTTTTGTTTTTATTATTTTAAGACGCTCACTAAGTCTTATACAATAGCCAATCCTAATTATTGTGAGGGGAAGCACTCACTGCCAAACCGCAAGCGGTTTCGGATTCGTGAATAGCTTATATTCGTAATGAGAGCTCTAAATATTATGTCGTTTTTTTATGCAATTAACATTTTTTAATTATAATGTTCAGTAGACAAAAGTAACAGGTTTATAGTCCTCTTATTTGGTACAAAAAAGATTTAGGTAGAATTAAAGGTATCATTCATACAGTCAGTACTGCCGTGTGGTGCCGGCATAGAATTCCACCACCCCAATTCTTCCCGTGGGTGTCGTGGCGAGCGGAGCGAGCCGCAATTTTTTTTAGACTTTTTGGATGTTTTGTATAATACAAACAAGACTAAAGAGTGTGTTTGGATGGTCACGTAGTAATATAGGTATGGTGAGCATAAAAAATATAACAGTGAGAGGAAAGAGCGCTCAAATTTTGTTGTGTTTGCGGCCTCTGAAAATTGTCTACATATTTATTTCATTTATTTATTCATTGCATACATATACATTATAACAAATGAAATTTTCGGAAGGAAAAAGCCTAGAAAAGAAGAGAAAAACGGCGAGCGAAGCGAGCCGCGAAATTTTTTGTTACATTTTCGGTCGTTGGCAAACAGTTTTGAAAATTATGCTATAAGTTAAGACATAACAAACAGCAAACAGAGGGAGATATTCAATTACGGAAAACTTGAAAATAGTTTTCTATCATTCTATAGATTCACGAAATTAAAAGTTATGTCGTGATCTGCCTTCCTGCCCGACTCCCACTGGAGTTTCCTAACAAATTGGATGTCCAGCAGTGGACTATATAGGCTGATGTTGTTGTTGTTGTTGTTGTATTTATACAGTCGTTTCTACGCGCACCTTATATGACGAAATAAGGAAAATTAAAATTTTATCTATTGATTACAGGACCGGTGAGAATATTGCTCTGATTATTGAAGAGGAAAAAGAAAACGAATACCTTCCAATCAGTGGTCGTAGAATTATAGAGAGAGAGGTATTGGGTTTTCTCAGTTCGAGGAGATTCTATCTGCTATGAATGTCCCCGTATTTTTCAGAATATATTTTACCCAAATTCAAGGTATCGTGTATGAAAACTGGGAAAATACAGCAATGGAATCAATGGAAGCTGCAAATAAAGAGAAAGATATTGCTTATGGTCGAGTTAAAAACGGTATACCTCAAATAGATGTGTGTGTAGATGGTGCTTGGGGCTTAAGATCATTTGGCAATAATTACAGATCAATGTCTGGAACCGCAGCAATTATCGGAAAACTGTGTTTGGAGAGGTTCTATAAATTGGAGTTAAAAATAAATATTGCATGATAGGTATGTGCACGAGCGAAAAAACAGGATACAACTCCCAAGGACCTGTTTCAAAAACTACGAACTTTCAAAATACAAATATATAAGTACAACAAAGAGAACAAAAAAGACAGATTAACACCAACAGTAATTTGTACTTTCAAGTTCAAGGTCAGCTAAATATAACACAAAAAAAACATGCATATTCGGGATATGGTCTGGTGAACATATCCCAGTGCAAATAGAAACATCCACAGAGATTTTAAATTTTGGAAAAAAAAATTGTTGATTTTTAGTATGATATGTCTTTTGCCCGAAATTGTGGATCCCCGACACATCCGAGGCATGCCTATAAGGGAAATACTATAAAAAAAACTAAGTCCAGGTAGGCCAAAGTTCAGCAATAGAAGATCAAATTGTTTCGTACCAACCAAGACAGCTAACTAAGATGAATTTAAAAAATCAATACAATAGCAAATAAAGAAAATATATTATGTATAGATATTATTATTTATTGATTTTTATTCTTAGCCACCTTAGTCTTGTTAGGTGCTATTACCCCGAATGACCCTAAGCAAAGTAAGGCAAAAAAAATTTAGGTATGGATTATAAAAAATAGACAAATCATTTTCTGCATTGTACCATAGTATCATAATTATTTTTTGCACCACCATAACTAGACTAGACTAAAATAATTGCGTATATTATACACAATATTTTAGTCTAGCAAAGTCGCGTGCGTTTCGAGAATCCGGAGAGACGCGCGCGGGGAAGGGGCGTGGCCTAATAGCATCGGCCGCTCGGGAATACTCGCCTTAATCCCAACAAGACAGAAATGGTACCTACTGTTTACTCGAAACTAAACTACCAAGACTAGAACTACCCTCACTGCTAGGTACAAAACTGCCACTAAGCAAGGATGTTAAATACCTCGGCATATGGCTAGACAGTAAACTACTATGGGGAAAACAACTTGGCTATGTTATGACAAAAGCCACTAATATCCTATGGCAATGCACGCGAGCCGTAGGTGGATTGGGGCCTCAGGCCCAAGCTGTGTCTGTGGCTCTATACAGTCATGGTCCGCCCAGTGCTAACCTACGGGGCTATAGTTTGGTGGCCGAGAACAAACTTAGTCACAATCATCAACAAACTACCTACAGCAAGTTCAAAGACTGGCACGCACTCTCATCTGCGGATGTAGGAAATCAACCCCATGCCCCCAGCAGCACTAGACATAATCTTAGGACTAACGCCCTTGCACGTTCAAATAAAGCAAGAAGCAATGGCAGCGTCTCTTAGAATAAAATCAACAAATCAGTGGAAAGGTGATTCAGGTCTAACAAACCACTGCAGAATATTAAACAAAGCAACTGCGGCAATTCCAGAGGCGGTAAACGGTACTGATAGAATAGCGTCTACCTACTTAACCGGTAAGAACTACGAAATAACATGAACAGAACGCATTAGCGATCACCTCACATGACGTCACTACATATCACATCTACACTGATGGGGCCAAAACCAAAACAGGAGCCGGCTGCGGCTACTTTTGTTCAGAATCAGGGCTTTCAAAATCCCAACCAGGCTGAAACAATGGGGATCCAACTGGCGGCTAATCGGAACCATTGAAACCATTGAAACCACCATAACAAGGCAAAGTCAGCGAATCATAGAATGGATAGATAGACGCTCTTGTACAGGTAACATAAATGCAGACAGACTAGCAAAGGAAGGAGCGAGAACGAACCCAACAAAACAGGACATCGGTCTCAAACCCGCCCACAGCAGAAGTAAAAAATAGACTAAAACTAAACTCTGAAAAAGAACTTTAAAAAATATGGGAGCGTCGAAAAGACTGCAAGCACATTAAATCAATATTCCTCTCCATAGATAGGAAGACCACAAATACGATGCTCAAGATGAGCCGCGAAGATCTAAAATTAATGGTAGGCGTCATCACAGGTCACTGTGAACTAAACCATCACCACCTGGTGCCACAGACAGCAGTCTGTGCCGTGGCTGCTTCCAGGAAGAGGAAACTGAGGAACACGTGTTGATACATTGCACGGCCACAGAGGAGGCCAGACGGAAAACGGGATTGAAGACTCTTATAAATAAATTATAAATATAAATAATGCTGGACAATCCACACAGCATCATTGATATACATAATTCAATATTATTAAATAGATAGATATTTTTTTATTATACATAGAAAACAACCAGAACCCCTGAACAAATATCTGCAGATCGTACAAACATTTATCCCGAGGTGGAAATCGAACTCGCAACCTCCTGCGTCGCAGGTGGACCTTCGCATACCGCACCACAGTGGTCATCAACCCATATAGAGTCATCAAACCCGTCGACACCTCAAGAAAAGCTAAAACAAAGCTGTAAATCTCCAAAAGTCCTGCTCCGGTACTTCAAGGAGCTGGGCTGGTTAGGGCCTGGTTAGGCAGGGGGCTAATGCACAAAACACTCCTACGCGAGATGTCAGTGCAGATCTTAGTTCCCCCACTTAGAATTAGAATTAGAAGAGGTGAACGTTAGAAATATAAGGAAGAAGATGAAAAATATATCAGACATAGAAATAATGCTGCCAGCTATCTCAAATAATGAGTTTTACACTAGGGTGTATTGACACGTCGTATTTTGTGATCTCATAGGTCTAAGGCACGTATTATGAAGGCTTGCTCAGTGATCGATCTGATCTATGTTTGAGGTACGCTTATGCCATAATAATCGTTTCTCAAGCACAGATTGAAGACTGACCAAGCTTTCATAATACGGGGCCTATATACATAAGTTACCTAGTTGTCTTTTGATAAAAGATTAACTTATTTTTGTGATTTAGTTATAAGTTGCATACAGAGGGACAAAAGGTTCTCATGTTAAAAAGGTACAAAGTTTTCTCTGCCGTGTTTTTATTATTATTTGTATGTATAAAACTCCATAATTCATTTATAATTCGTGTTGTGTATCATTTTATTAGTAAAACATCTGTCTCGTAGAGCATACAGTTCAATATAAAATAGAAATATTATGATATACAAGATTCTAAACTTTTATTCATTAATAATAAAAAGAAGTTATTCGCAATATTCCTAGAAATTTAAATATAATTTAAAATAAAACAGCATCATTAATATATACATCCTGTAAGAATTTGAATAATATGACAGTTATTTATCATAAACAGAAGTAAGTCAGCAATATTTTTTTTAAAGCCTTGTAATTAAAAAACTATTTATTATATTATTGATTTTCTTGCTTAATATTAAAGATAAATTTATATAATATCCCACAGTAAGAAAAAAATAATAATATCCACACGGAGAAAGTATTTATTCCTAATTTACTAAACATACTCCGAGTTACAAAACTTTGAAAGCGTTTTCCCAAAAAACGTGTTTTTTGAATTACTTCTCTTTATTTTTATACGTGCGAAATGTTTAGAAAATTTCGCACGCGCGCCTAGAACACTGACGGTAACAACTTTCCGTCGCGCACGCGGGGGTTGCGGGGGGGCATGGTCAACACTGTACAGAGACGTATCTTGTTATACGTCACTGTACTGCGTTATAAAAATCAAAACCGTCTGTATTCAACTCGGTATCTTACCGTTTAAATAAAATAATTAAATAAATTAAACTGTAGAAAGATTTTCTATGATATTTAAGGTCGATTAGAACATAAAAACAAAATCTGAAAAAAATCAAAACCGTCTTTGTTCTACGACTATGACGATATATTATTTGAGTCGAAGACGAACTTTTTAGCTGTAATCTGTAGTAGTCTTAGCAACGTTGCCAATGATGAAACCGTCGTAAAGCCTAGACGTCTTTTAGTCTTAGTTACTCGGTCAAAATTATAACGTGTAGTTATTTGAACGCAGCCATCAGAACTGAATAAATATAAATAAAATAATGCGAAAATGAATTCGGCGATCATCCAAGACATTAATTGAGTCGAAGGCGGACTTGTTAGCTGAATGTTTGCTGTCCTCGGTAGATAGGCAACAATGTCGAGAGAATTGTATTCGATCGACAAGATAGGCGCTTTTTTTTTTCTTGAATCTACTTTCGTACAGTTTTCGATAGATCGTTTGCTTGCATCTTTACAAGCTACCCGCCAAAATTTTATTTTACTGATATGTCTCAACCACCTTAAGTATAAGTTCATTAAATGAGATGATTAATCACCATATACCTATATCTAACCTGCGCAGCTCATCGTCAGTTATCTACATATGTCTAGTAGTACCAAGGTTTGAATCCACGTCTTCCCTCGAAAAATTCATTGTTCGACTCTGAGAGTAAATTAGCCTCACCTGCATCTTGACACTGTTGATGTCGTCCCCGTTGAGTACGCGCTTGACGGCGAGCCCGCCGGCCGCGTGGTACGCGTCGCCCACGAGGCGTCGCACGTACTTCATGTACGCGCCGTAGTCCGGGGAGCGTTTTATTACGTTCTCTATCTTGCCGAGCGCGCCCAGACCCGTTTCCAGGGGCAAGTACTCGTCTTCGTGCTGGAGGTAGCTGGCTAGTCTGAAGGAATATTTACTATTAAGAGTTTCACATTTTAAACTGTTCAGTGAACAGTTTAAAATGTGAAACTCTTAATGTTCACATGATTAATGCATCTATGCTAATATTATAAAGAGGTAAGATTTTATTGTTTGTTTGTTTGAATTGAATAGGCTCCGAAACTAATGGAATTTCAAAAATTCTTTCACCATTAGAATCCTAAATCTTCCGTGCTGAACATAGGTTATAGAATATTTTCAGAAAAGTTAGGGTTCCGTATGAAAAATTCAATGTTAAATACCCGGGCAAAGCCGGGGCGGACCGCTAGTATACCTACTATACTTGTGGAAAATTCAAAATCAAGTCCCGCTGAAATCACAAATTTGTTGGGATATCATTTTATTTCTTAGAGTGCGAGGTCACTATAATAGTACGCACTAACAAAAATCGTGTAAAAAGTGACATGTTTGTAAACAAATCGCACTTAATTACCAAAAATACACTGTTCATGCCTTGTATTTTTTAGATCGAGTTGGGATGACATATTCAATAGGTACCTAGTGGTTCAAGTCGGGTTTCAGAGGCCTTATTCTGTATGAAATAGGAGCTTCCTCGCCCAAACCGTGTGACGTCACAATGTTGTTCTAAATACGATTTTGTTCGATTCCACGCCGCTTCTTGCCATATCTGTGAAACGCGTTGGGATTGGCAATAGTGAATGAAGGCCCAGATGACGATGAAGAAGGTACATCTCATCATAACTTACTGCAAAGCGATGGTGTAGTTGAGTCGGTTGGACCAGGCGAGCTCGAAGGCGTCGGAGAGCAGCTGCACTCGCCCCAGCACTGGAACCTCGCTCAACTTGCCCGATGTCAGCGTGTCCGCGATCAGCCGCCAGTTGCGCTCGTCGTAGTTCACTCGGTACGGCCCTGGAACACACAAATTGAATTAATAATGCTGGGCTATCCACGAAATGATCCGAGAAGTAGGTATAAACCATATATAAACACAAAATAGAAAAGGCCCCAAGAAAAGATCCCTGTGGTACACCGTTTGCAACTAACCTCTCTCCTAGACCATTTTAAATTGGAATTCGTCAATATTCGAATTCTTCAAGTGGTCCTGTGGGAGTGGGAAGTCCAAGACAGTGCAGTATTCTTAGAAATCAACACAGATAGTAAATTGATGGGCCCACACAGATAATATCCGCCCATTGTACCGATCATATCTGCGCGCTGTACGTGAACTGTTTGTTGCCTCATGTCGCTGCCTTCGCCCTGGGCCAGCCACTGCAGTGCGTACTGCCAGAGGGAACCACCAGTAGGATGAGTCCAGACACTACCAGTAGACTCACCGATCATGTCCGTGTTGAAGATGACCCACTCGTCGTTGTTTGCGTTGTGCGTGAACTGTTGTCGTGTGTCGGTGCCTTCGTCGTCGGCCAGCCACTGCAGCGGCGCGTGCTGGTAGGGCTCCGCCTCGTGCTGGCACAGCACGCGCAGCGGCACCCACCAGGAGGACGCCGTGCTCGCGCGAGCTCCCAGGGACAGGTAGCGTTTCTATGGATATAGAATGCAAGGTCCGTCAAGTGCGATTGTTACACAGTAATAGAAATACTATAGGAACCATTTATGGAGTTTAGGGTCCTACGTACCACGTAGGGGAGCGGGGGGCTAGTTGTAACAATTTTTAGTTTTTTTGATGGGGAAGTCACGATAACAAATATTCTAATAATAAAGTTATTTCATAGTAAAGGAAAAATATCCATTTATCCATAAGAATGATAATTGGGCGAAATTTCATAATGATTACTTAAAAAAAAATATATATTGCAAACATAGTCGCTTGTTACAACATACCCCGTTCTTGGGGCAAGTTGTAACTGCTGTGGGGCAAATAGTAACAACATAATTAAAACAACATATTTATAGAATTTCAGGCATTCATTGTTTGGTAAACTGAATTAACCATAATTTTAATTACGCACATAAAAACACATTAATATAATGTTTGATACTTACTAATTATAACAACAAATTTCATACAAACTAATGATGCAACAAGTGTTTCTTTATTAATATTATTAAGAGATTTTGGTTTTCGCTTAATTTCTATTAGTTTTTTGTGCAAATTAAAATATTTTTATCATGTCTTATTAATAATTTTCTACGTTAAACATAATTTTTGGTCTAACTCTCTCTCTCTCTCTCTCTTCCGACTTAGCAGCCCTTCCCGATACTCGCTTGTAATTTCTCATCCTAAAACACAGAAAAAAAAAGTTCTGCAATATGTAGGGATTTTGCCCAGCTGTGGGATATTGTAAAATGAGATATTTAAAAAAATATTTTAAATGTGAATAACGACAAGCATAGGTACACACTTACGTTTAAAAACATGAAGGGGCAAGTTATAACATGTTACAACGTGCCCCGAGATATCGTTACAACTTGCCTCATGGCAATATTTTGGACATTTTTGTTTATAGAAAAAAAAATGGTATAATTTATCCAAAAGAAAATACTAACTTAAGATAGCTTAATATTTTGACTACATAAATCAATGGAAACTCACTTCAAAAAAACAATGCAGTAACCTAGAATCAAACTTTACGAACTTAAGTTTTTTACGTTACCTGGCAAAAATGGAGCACCTGCATACGACCACTCACTGCACACTCCCGCACGATACTAACTGTGTTCACGTCGTAGGCCACCGTATAAGGACTTGATTAGCGCAAATTCCAACACAAAATATTCGATACTTGCTGAGTAATTAAGCTGTTAATACTTGCCCCCGTTACAACAAGCCCCCCGCTCCCCTACTACGTACGTGCAGTACCTACGTACTGGTAAATTATTTGACTCTTTTCAATGTATTTCAAAAAGCAGGAAACTGGAACAGGATAATTTAAAAAAAACTGTTTGAAATGTTCAAACAGTTTCATTTGTTCATGTTTGATTTGCTACTTAACCCAAAGATCCCTCTTTGGAACATAGTTTTGTGATAACTTTAAAAAAAAATCATTCTACAAACTTTTATGAGTAGGTATATTTTTCAGTAAAATATATGTCGGCGCGAAGACGTTATTTCTACACTACGATCTAGTTTTAAGAATTAACTGAATGTTTAAACCTCTAAAATTAACCAAGTCATCGACTTGGTTAGGTTTCCTATAAGAACTTTGTGATAATTCAAAAACATCGCCCCGAGTTTGCTCCTTTGTTATTGTGAAAACGCTAGGCAACCTTTTGCTATAAATAAAGCCACCGGGCGAGTAAAACATTCAGTCTTGCTCGAGCACTCGGAGGGAACGGACCTCCCTGGAATAAATCAAACGTTCTTGTTTCTAACTGCTGTTTCATTGGGACTACCTTCTATCGAGGAATATCCGGACAACGAAAATCGTGACGTCATCACTGCTGACGTCATCAACTGTGTCGTGGGATCGTTCGGGCCAGGAATCTCTTTCTCGGTCGCCGGTTGGATGGAGCAGACTTCTACCAACAAGACAATGATGATAGTGACGTCAGTCCTGGTGACGTCACCCATTTGAAAAATCGTAACGAGGGTTCTTCCCTCGTCATCAGAAGTGGGATCAGGGCCTGCTAGCGCTTCTGATCCAAACCACCCTGCGAGGTCATCACTGCCTCAATAACTTCATAACCACGTACCAGCCAGTAAAACCACTACTCCGGGGTATAACAACCACGGATACACCAAGCCCCTCTATGGCAGGAAAAGCCGAACGCATAGACAGTCCTGGAGAATGATAAACGACCGTGGAAGATTGCCCTTGATCATCTCCGCCCAACAGGCAAACAACAAATCGTGTCGGCGGGAGAACCTAATCCACACGGTCCTCGAAACACTTTCTACTTCCCGTGCTGTATTTGTGAGCTAGAACGATGGGTAAACAACCGTGGAAGATGGCCCTAGATTATCTCCGCCCAACAGGCATGCAACAAACCATGTCGGCGGAAGAAACCTATCCACACGGTCCTCGAAACACTTTCTACTTCCCGTGCTGTACTTTGCGAGCTAGAAACGATGGATAAACAACCGTGGAAGATGGCCCTAGATTATCTCCGCCCAACAGGCGTGCAACAAACCGTGTCGGCGGAAGAAACCAGTCCAGAAGGTCCTCTGAACACTGTCTACTTCCCGTGCTGTACTTTGTGAGCAGGCGTGCAACAAACCATGTCGGTGGAAGAAACCAATTACTTACCGCGCTGTGTACTTCGTCAGCTAGACACGATGGATAAACAGATAAGTTGATAACCACTTTTACTTGCGAGCGTTCATGCTTCATTACAAACTACATCTCACTTCCTATTCTTATCCTCCTAATCTACGAGAAACCTCCGAGTACCATCTACGAGTACCATCTACGAGAAACCTCCGAGTACCATCTACGAGTACCATCTACGAGAAACCTCCGAGTACCTATAACCTCCGAGAAACCTATAACCTCCGAGAACCTATAAACTCCAAAGACCTTACCCATTTTCGTAATACTTACAACTCGTTGTAGTATAAACAGGTACCAAACTTAAAATCAATTTCTCTTTGTTACAGAATCTACGAGAACATACGAGAACCACACAGCCATGACCAAATTAAACTAACCTTTTCGAGAAACTCCGAGAACCATCTACGAGAATCTCCGAGAACTATCTACGAGAACCTCCGAGAACCTGCGAGCACCATCTACGAGAACCTCCGAGCACCATCTACGAGAACCTCCGAGCACCATCTACGAGAACCTCCGAGCACCATCTACGAGAACCTCCGAGCACCTTCGATATACAAACTAAACTAACTTCTTCGAGTACCTTCCAAGCTAAGTTAACCTGACCTTCTACGAGAACTAAACTAACTTCTTCGAGAACCTTCCAAACTAACTTAACCTGACCTTCTACGAGAACCTCCGAGTACCATCTACGAGTACCATCTACGAGAACCTCCGAGAACCTTCGATAAACAAACTAAACTAACTCCTTCGAGAAACTTACAAACTAAACCTGACTTTCTACGAGAACCTTGTTTGCAACTCGATGGAGTTGTACACAGATACCAAACTTAAAAGCAAAACCTTTGTTACAGTTACAGTAACCGCTGACCCGGCTGGTGCAGAGCGCGCACCGCCGTGCAGAATGGCCGTGTCGGCGCGAAGACGTTATTTCTACACTACGATCTAGTTTTAAGAATTAACTGAATGTTTAAACCTCTAAAATTAACCAAGTCATCGACTTGGTTAGGTTTCCTATAAGAACTTTGTGATAATTCAAAAACATCGCCCCGAGTTTGCTCCTTTGTTATTGTGAAAACGCTAGGCAACCTTTTGCTATAAATAAAGCCACCGGGCGAGTAAAACATTCGGAGTGGCCTCGAGTTTCCGCTTCGATTACGTAACGTACGCGCGCACGGACCGTTCCAAACTTTCGATCTCGGCATCGTTTTATTGAAAACGTTTGCCGAGTTCGGCCCCGCGGCAAACCGCTCCGGCTCGCGTTGCAGTGTGTGAGTGTGTCTTGTGCGGGCGATGAGCGCCAGTGAAAGTGATAGTGCCGGGGGTCGGAAGAGGGTTCCGCCGGACCCAGCCCCGCCCCCGATCGGTCGCGCGCCGGAAACCGCCCAAGCCCAAGCAACTCCCGCCCAAACCCAGCGCAGCAGACAGGTGTCCGCTCGCCCCGCTACAAGCAAGTCCGCCCATGATGGTCGGTCTTCTCGTAGCGAGTCTTCATCTTCAGCGGCCTCGAGCCGCGCGGCCAGCTCGGACAGCGAGAGATCGACGTCTAGAGCAAAACTTGCGTTTGTGCAATCTCGCGCCGCAGAGTTTTTCGACAGAAAAACCCAAGAGAAACCAAAAAAGACCCGTCCCGCGGGGGACAAACAACCTGAGGCGACTGCGATGCCGCCCCCGGCCCCCCCTCTCCTGCCACCTTACCAGGCCCTCACGCCTCTGCGGTAGAGGCACATAACCGCGACCTCCAACAGATGGCCACACTTATAAAACAAGGTACGCTCAGTCCCGACTTAATCTCATTTGTCAGAGGCTTCCTTACTCAAAGAGAGAGAAGCCTCAAAGGCCAAACCGCACCAGAATGCCCTCAGCCGGTAACGCCCGGACTGAAAAAGAAACGGGAGGAAAATTCCCCCTCTACTGATAACTCAAAAAGAATGGCGCCCGAAAACACCTGGGTGCCGCTGCCCCAAAGAGTAGTAGACAGACCTAACGAGACGTCACCGACGTCCACAATATCGACGCAGTCCACAACATACGCGTCCTTGGCTGCGTCACCCCCCCGGATGGTAGGCAGCGAACACGCCGCCCGCCCAACCGCACCCGCCCGCCCAACAGAATCGGCCCAACCAATGCCCGCCCGCCCAACTCAACAGGCCCACCCAACTCAACAGAATCGCCCTACACCCCCCACCCAGAGCGCCGACCCCGCCAAACCCAGCGAGACGAGGAAGTCCAAATACCCCCCGCTGGTTGTGGAACTGATGCCAAACTGGGCACAACACTTTAAGAAGATAAAAGAAATCATTGGCCACACCCCAAACGCGAGACCCTTCGGGAACGGGGTACGCTTCTCGCCAGAGTCCGCGGAGGAGTACAGAGCCATACAAAACTATCTGTCGCTCCAGGAGGGCCTTGTATGGTTCTCGTACTCCTTACCGGAAGAAAGACAGGTGAAGGTGGCCATAAGAGGGGTACCCGCCGACACCAACCCAGACGACATCATGGAGGACTTCCGTACAAAGGGCTTCGAGGCGGAGCTCATAAGACCCATCAAGGCTAGCAAGGGAAGGCCAGGGTGCATATTCTTCGGAATTTTTAAGCCCTCGCCTGACCTACTGCCAGCACTATACAATGTCGAAGAAGTCCTCCACATGCCAGGTGTGACCATCGAGAGCTGGAGAGGCAAGAAAGGCCCCGCGCAGTGTCATCGCTGCCAGGGCTTCAGGCACTCCAGCCATAACTGCCATCGCCCACTAGCCTGCGTAAGATGCGGAGGCTCACACCATGCAGGTGAGTGCACGAGAAACCGGGAGGACACCCCGACGTGCGCGAACTGTAAGGGGCCCCACACAGCCAACAGCACCAGCTGCCCGGTACTAAAGCAGGAGGCAAAGAACAGAAGAGCGGGAACGACAGCTCTCTCAAAGCCCAACCTGCGCCCCAAAATAGTACCAGCACCTCACCCCCCAGCCGAGACGCCAGCAACTTCCCAACAGACCGCCCCCGCTCCAGCACCAGCACAGTCAACTCAGCTGGACCACAGTGGCACGCTGATGGCCCCGGCCAACACCCCGACTCCCAGAACCAGCCGTCTCCCCAAGAGGAAGAAGAAGAAGGTGAGAATACAAACAGCCCAACAGACGGACACGGAGACAGAACCCGTCTCCCTACACCAACAGCCAGCCCCTCGGCGGGGCCCTCCTGCAGCGAGCCTACCGACACCCGCTGCACCAACCTGGGGGAACTATCCCCCCCCCCAGGCCAACCACCATCCCCAACGCCTACCACCACCACAACAACATCCACAACAACATCCACCATCGCAGGTGCGAATGCCACAGCAACTGCCCCTACCCCCTCGCCACCATCCCTTCCCCCAGGACCAAACCTCCACAGAGGTCCTGGACTTTGCCCTGAGATTACTATACGACATCCTGATGGCGCTCCGAGAAGGGGCGAGCCCGATCCATCTGATCCTCAACGGGATCGGAGAGCTGGTGAAACTCCAGCCACGCTGAAGGTCCTTTTCTGGAACGCAAACGGCATCAGGAGAAAGGTCACACTCCTGAGGCCCCTGCTACGTGAACAGGACATCCAAGTGGCACTGATCAACGAAACCCTGCTAGGACCTGCCGAAAAGCCCAAGTTCCCCGGATACCACATTTACCGTCGGGATGAACACACGGATCGAGGAGTACCATACAGAGGCCTGATGGTTCTCGTAAAGAGAAGCATCATCCACCAACCACTCCAGGAGATCCAGCTGGAATCCATGTCCGCCTTGGGCATTGAGGTAGGTACACACCCGTGCCCCACCAAATTGTATGCGGTATACAAACCCCCCCGGACAGAACTACATACCGGCGACCTCAAAAAGATATTTGAGCACACAAATACCATCGCAGCAGGAGACTTCAACTGCAAAAACCCAGCCTGGAACTCCAACATGTCCAACAGATCGGGCATATCTCTGCTCAGATACGCAGAAGCAAACGGTCTCCAAGTTTCCGGACCTGAGACACCCACTCACTACCCAGGGAACCCAAACCATATGCCAGATGTCATCGATCTGGCCGTACATTCTGGACTGATCTCTGCCCCCCTGCTGGAAGTGCTAGCCGACGAGGTACAGTCGGACCACCAACCTATACTAATGCTGGTGGAAAACCACCCAATTTCCCTCCCTCAAAGCCCGAAAATCAGCAGAATCGACTGGGCTGCATTCACGGCGCACATGGAGAGCCAAACACCCACCCGTCCAGTCTCGAGCCAAGAAGAGGTCGATCTCCTCACCCTCGAACTGCAAAACTGCATGCAGGAGGCGATGGAATCGGCCCGGCAAGACGGCGGTATAACCAGACGGTACGGCCAAACACCTCCTGCCTTAGCCAAACTCCTGACAGAGAAACGGCGTCTGAGAAAGCTATGGCAAAGATCGAGAGACCCAGCGCTAAAGACCCGCCTGAATGCACTCTGCGAGGAGGTAAAGGCGGAGATAAGCAGCGACAACTCCCAGAGATGGCAAAAAAGGATCCTGGAAGCCTCTGAAGACTGGCAGTCCCTCCACAAAATCTGCCGGCAGCTGAGAAACGCCCCATCCCCAATCCACCCCCTCACACACAGCGACGGAACCCTGAGGTACAGAACCGAGGACCGGGCAGAAATCTTTGCGGACCACCTGGAGAAGCAGTTCCAGCCAAACCCAACCACAAGCCAGGAACACACCAAATGGATAGAGGCGAAGGTCCAAGAATACAGAGAAACGCCAGCCCCAGCCAATGATGACACGCCAATCTTCTGGTCACCTGGACAGGTGCTAAGGGCCATTCGTAGAACGAAACCGCGGAAAGCTCCTGGACCGGACGGTATCACGAACGCTATGCTTCGCCACCTACCACCGAAATCCGTGGCTGCCATCGCTCGCCTCTTCAACGGAGTACTGAGGACAATGCACTTCCCAGCTACGTGGAAAGCTGGGAACGTGATCATGCTCCCTAAACAGGGGAAGAATACACTCAAGCCAGAAAGCTACCGTCCGATCACTCTACTCTCAGCCACGTCCAAACTCCTGGAGAAGCTCCTGATTCCACACTTACTTCCTCACATCGCGCCCCGCCCAGAGCAATTTGGATTCCGGTCGGAGCACAGCACCACGCTACAGCTCACTAGGGTACTGCACCACATTACCACGTGCAGAAACAAACGTGAGCAGGTAATCGCAGTATTCCTCGACATGGAGAAGGCCTTCGACCGGGTCTGGCATGCGGGGCTGATCTACAAACTGATCGAATCAGGAGCACCGACAAGACTTGTTAAAACCCTCGACTCTTTCCTTCAGGAGAGGAAGATTCGGGCGAGAATAGACAACCACCTGTCCACTGAAAGGCCTATACTCGCAGGTGTACCACAGGGTAGCTGCTTATCTCCCATTTGCTATTCGTGGTATACCAACGACATACCATGCCAAGACGGCGCGATGTTGGCCCTATACGCAGACGACGCGGCGTACCTGACAAACTCAATGTCAATCTCCTTCGCCCAGCGGAAAATGCAAAAACAGCTCGACCAACTCCCGGAATGGTTGAACAAATGGAGGCTATCCGTGAACGTCGGCAAAACACAAGCGGTAGCCTTCACCCACAAAAGCATCAACGACATCCCACGTCTCACACTACAGGGAGAGTCCATCCCCTGGGCATTTTCCGCCAAGTATCTGGGCGTAATAATGGACAGACTCCTCACAATGGAGAAGCAGGTAAAGAGCGCCTGCAACGCCGCGAAATCCGCAAGAGCTGTGCTGAAGCCTATATTGTCATCACCACTCCTGCCACTCAAAGTTAAGATCGCCCTCTACCGCACCTACATAAGGCCGCGACTTACTTATGCAACCCCGGCGTGGTACGCGCTCACCTCGGAGCGCCAGCGAAAAAGGCTGGACTCACAAGAAAACCAGACGCTCAGGGTCATCGTCGGGGCCCCAAGATTCGTCCGAAACACAACGGTGAGAAGAGACCTGAAGGTGGAAACACTGAAGGAATTCATAAGCCGTCTCACCACCAACATGTTCTCTCGCAGTGAGACCTCCCACCACCCGCAGCTCCAGAACCTAGCGCCCCGGTTCGAGCTCGCCAACCGTACATACGCATACGCCAGAGAACTAGTCAGCGACGATGACAAATCATCATCAACAACAACAGCCAGCACAGCTCAGGTAGCAAAAGCCAAGTCCGCCCGCTCAGAGACCTCAACCAGCCAAGTCCCGGCCACAGAGGACAGCGGAAGCGAACCTAGAGGGCAAGCACTGAATACCCAGATAACTAGCCGTAGGCAGCCAGACTCCACAGGAGAACGGCTACCCGAAGGTCCAGAATGGACCGACCCAATGACCCCTCGTCAGTAGGCGAGGGCGGTTGAGATCCGCGGTAAGAGGCTAACGCCTGAAACCGCCTCTCCCACGCCGGCTTACGCCGGCGCGTGAGTTAGAAGACAAATGTAAAACATTCAGTCTTGCTCGAGCACTCGGAGGGAACGGACCTCCCTGGAATAAATCAAACGTTCTTGTTTCTAACTGCTGTTTCATTGGGACTACCTTCTATCGAGGAATATCCGGACAACGAAAATCGTGACGTCATCACTGCTGACGTCATCAACTGTGTCGTGGGATCGTTCGGGCCAGGAATCTCTTTCTCGGTCGCCGGTTGGATGGAGCAGACTTCTACCAACAAGACAATGATGATAGTGACGTCAGTCCTGGTGACGTCACCCATTTGAAAAATCGTAACGAGGGTTCTTCCCTCGTCATATAGATCTATAAATCATTATAGTTCGACCGAAACCGCTGTACCGCTCCTGAGGTATGCGCGCGGCGAGACGGGGGGGAAGTATCGGCCGCTCCGATCCATCAGTCTGCCGTCGACGCTCACGGCAGTAGGTCGCCTTTGTACCGGACGGTCTATGTCAGATACACATGAGATAAATATCCAAAGATGGGCCGAGCGCTATCTCGTGATGTCAAGGCCATAATTTTTAAAGTGGCCGAATATTTTAAGAAAAGAAAAGCAGACAGAGAGAGCTTTGAATATAAAAGTGATGCAAATATTGCCAAAATCGTGGCAGACGCTACGGGGTACTGCGAAAAAACCGCAAGAAATGTGATAAAAGAGGGCAATTCATCAACTGAAAATTTGGGCCGATTGAAATTTAATTCGCCAAAACAACCAAAAACTATAAAGAAAAAACATGTTGTTGATGATTTTGATTTAGGAGTTATCAGAAGAAAAATTCATCAGTTTTATGAATTTGAAAAAAGAGTGCCAAGTGTCCGTAAGTTACTTTCAAGTTTGAAACAAGATGGCATATTAAATTGTGGACGAGAATTTCTAAGGAGCCTCTTACACACAATAGGTTACTGTTTCAAAAATGCAAATCGAAGAGACATCTCCTTATAGAGCAGCCTAATATTGTAGTGTGGCGGAAAAAATACTTAACACAAATCAGAAATTACAGAACGCAAAACCGCAACATATATTTCCTTGATGAAACATACATTAACGCCAGTCACCATGTAAGCAAATGTTGGCAATCATCGTCCGAACCTGGAATTCATGCTGATATTGGAAAAGGACGGCGTTTGGTAATTCTTCACGCTGGATGTCGAAATGGCTTGGTTGATGGTGCATTGACGATATTCAAATCAGATGCTAAGACCGGCGACTATCATGGAGACATGAACGGGCCTACTTTTTATAAGTGGGTAGATGAAAAGTTAAAAGATAAATTGCTTCCGAATTCTGTGGTTGTCTTGGACAACGCGTCTTACCACAGCGTTCAGGTTGACAAGAAGCCAACCATAGCAAGCCTCAAAACCGAAATGCAGAACTGGTTACGGCGCCACAATGTTGAATTTTCGGAAGCTGAATTTTCGGTATGACAAAATCTCAACTGCAACTTCTTATCGATAATACACAAAAAGAGCCCGTGTACAGAATTGATGAACTCCTGAAAGCCAATGGACATACTGTTCTACGATTACCGCCGTACCATCCGGATTTGAATCCCATAGAGTTAGTCTGGGCTGATATTAAAAACAATATAGCTCATAACCATATTAACTCTTCTCTAGATGAAAAGATAAATTTATTGAATACATTGTTTTCGGAGTTCACGGCGGAAAAATGGCAGAAATGTGATGATCATGTCCAAAAAAATGAAAACAATTACTGGGATCGCGATAGTAGATTTGATATTATTATCGATCCATTAATTATAAATTTGCAGAACGACTCTGATTCAAATTCCGATGGCGAAACGGAAGATGAAGTTGAAGCAGAAGCTCTGTCAGAATATCTGTAGATAATTTAGTTATAAAAAAATATAAACATATCGATATAATATATAAAACAAAAATATTGTTTATATTGGTACGATATCGTAAGATATATCCGACAATATCGATCTCATGTGTATTCTTGCTCTTTTTTCCTCGGCCCCCACTTCGCCGCACTTTCTTAGGGAGCGGTACAGCGGTTTCGGTCGGAAGTTGTATTCGAATCACGAAATGTAGGTAAATGTCCAAACTGCAGTACGTATTTGTTGAGATATTAATTTTTCATCATATGTATTTATTCCCCAATAAAAAGGAATAAATATGATGAATAAAACGCTTTCCCAGATATCCTACTATAAAAATACAGAGACCTATTGTAAGTGGCACTCCCAGTGAACTTAGGCAGATTTACTGACCTGAGTGACAGTGAGCGTCTTCGAGCCGTACTCTCTCTGCACATCCAGTATGGGGTACCCAGACTGCGTGGTCCACGTGTCCATGATCTGCTTCACGGAGACGTTCCTCGTCAGCGCGTCGTACTTGTCGCTGACGGCCGTCAGCTCGGCCCACAGGTCGTCTTGTGCTGCGTTGTGGTACGAGTACTTCACGAGGTAGCTGCAAGTAGAAAGATAATAAGCATGATTGATGGCCGTGTGGTACCGGCATAGAATTTCACCATCCCAACTCGTCCCGTGGGTGTCGAAAGAGGAGACTAAGGGAGACACACCGGGGGGCGAGCAGCGCCCTCTGCAGAACAACTCCACCGAACTGCGATCCCCAACCAGCATGCCATGCAGCGTGGCAATAACCCCTAAATCATAAATAATGCCATCTATGGGTTCATTAGGGGAAGCCTATGTCCAGCAGTGGAATATTATAGGCTGATGATGATGATAATGATTGATGCAGACGGCTGATGGCTTTTCAGAATAATAAAGGTGGAAAACGTGGAAACCGCTACCCAGAACAAATGTCACTGAATAAGTTTCATGCAAAGGTTTCCACGCTCTCCCCTTGCCAAGGACAGACTCGATGTATGGCAGTGAAACTTTCCTGGCTGATATGAACGTGACGATGACGAATATTATTCAAATTCCAACCACTTCACACCCCACATTCCCACATTTCGTCGTGTGATGGTAACACCGGCTTTGGTAATCAGAGCCTTTCAAGAGCACATTTCAAAAGGTAAACCTACTTGTGTATGGCCTCCTTGAAGACGTTGTCTCCGAGGAACATGGTCATCATGCGGATCAGGGTAGAGCCCTTGCGGTACGAGATCTCGTCGAAGATCTCCGAGATGCGCTTCGGGTCGGAGATGGCGACTGATACCTGCCAACAGAATAATGTTACGTCAATATTAATTCTTAATGATGAAAATTTTTATGTAACTGGCTGCAGAAGCAAACCTTTGGCAGGCATTATATTTACGACATAAATAAAACCTTGGTTTATTATAATATTACCTACGAGTAGCTACGTACGAATGGTCTCATTGTCAATAACCTTAATTAAAGCTCTTGGATATATCTCTTCATATTATTCTGTTTAATTTAAGCTTCTGGTTTTTCAATAAATAAATAAATTAGTATTAGTATAGAAGGGGAGGCCTATGTCCAGCAGTGGACTAACATAAGATGATGATCTTGAGGATAGAAAAAAGTGTTTTTGCTTATTTTGTTTCGAAGTGGCATTACAGCTTCTACAGTCAGAGTCCGGCTTATCGTAAAAAATGTTATCTAATAAAAGTAGGTACCTAAAAGGTAACTGGATTGCATTACATAATCGAAATTCGAATACCGTTATTAAGTAACGAATGGCTGGATAATGAACATAGTTACAACAGTGAACAGAATTACCGTTCATAGTGGACGAGATCGTGGAATATGTGAAGACGAAGGCCAACATCTTGGTGAGGGTCGAGCGGTTGGAGTCGCGTCATAATGATTTTAAATCATTTGTGGTGCGTGTTCCAACTGCGAATATTTCGACCTTCACGAACGAAGAATTCTGGCCATTTTCGCGGACGATTACAATAAAAAGTACAGTACACGTCAAACTAGCACAACTAATACTTTGATAGACCACGTTTATTCCAATATTGATAATCACACATTTAATATGACAATTATAGAGTCATCTTTGTCTGACCACAAACATATATATTTAGAAATAGGGAATCTAAAACCAATAAGAAATGAAAAAATTAAATATAGAGCAATAAACTATAAAAATCTTCACGAAAGTGTTACTAAAGCAGAATTTGAAAATGTTAGTAGCAGCTATGAAAATTTAGAAAGATTTTTAGTTGATCAAATAGAAAAAAATAAAGTTACTAAGACAAAATTTCAAAACCCACCTAAAGATGATTGGATAAATGGAAAAATCATTAAAGCAATTGAATCTCGTAATATTTTATGGCAGCAAACTAAACAAACCCCACTAGATAAACAGATAAAATTTGACTATTATAAAGAAAAGGATTTTGTGAAAAAACTAATTAAATCAGAAAAAAATAACTATTACTACTCAAAATTTCAAACATGTCACTCTGACTCAAAAAAAATGTGGGAAACCATTAACAGTTTGGCTCTAAATAAAACTAAAAACAATGTTGTACTACCAAAATTAAAAATAGGTTCAGTTATGGTAACAGATGGTTTTGAGATATGTAATTATTTTAACAAATACTTTTCCTCAATTGGAGCCAACCTTGCTAATAAAATAACTCATGATTATCATATTAATAACAAATCAATTCTAATGTACGAATCAACATACACTCATGAAAAAATAATGAATATAATCTCACCTTGTAACAGAAATGAAATAGCGAAAATCATTGATAATTTAGACAGTAACACCAGCTCGGGAATTGACGAAATTAATACTAAAACAATAAAATGCCTTAAATCTTTCTTTGTCGAACAACTTACAGACACTATCAATAAGTGCTTATTGCTTGGTGTTTTCCCCGATTCTTTAAAAATTGCAAAAGTTAGTCCGCTGTATAAATCAGGAATTAAAAATGACCCAAATAATTACAGACCAGTCTCAGTTTTACCAGTAATCTCAAAAATTTTCGAAAAAATATTGTGTAATAGGTTGGAGGAGTACTTAGAGGGAAAAAACTTTTTTATTAACGAACAATACGGCTTTAGACCTAAATCAAGTACTTTAACGGCTGTAATAGACTTAATCACGAAAATCAAAACAAATATCGATGAAAAGAATTTTGTCCTCGGGGTATTTATCGATCTAAAAAAAGCTTTTGATACTGTATGTCATCAAAAGCTTTTGCTAAAATTGCACAATATAGGCGTTAGGGATGTGGCGCATGATATATTTACCTCTTACCTAACCAATAGGAAACAGATAGTCAAGATGGATAACTTTAGTAGCTCAATGGAAACCGTCACTTTTGGTATACCGCAAGGATCAATATTGGGACCTTTAATGTTCTTAATCTATGTAAATAATATAAATAGGATTGGGTTAACTGGACAGCTAACATTATATGCAGACGATACTTGTCTTTTTTATTTTGGTAATAATATTCATGACATCATTACTGACGCACAAAATGATCTTTTAAAACTTAATGAATGGCTAAAGTATAATTTGCTAACAATAAATACATCTAAAACAACATATATGATTTTTGCTGCAAAAAATAAACATTTACCAGATTTGCCTAGTTTAACAATAGACAATAATCCTATATTACGATCGCATGTCGAAAAATATTTGGGGATATGGATAGACGATAAACTGACTTGGAAACAACATATAAATCACGTAAACACTAAATTGTTATCGTTCCTAGGAGCGTTACGAAAAGTAACGAACTGTATTCCAGCTAACGTGCGAAAGACCATATACAATTCCCTAGTCAAATCACAATTAGAATACTTGATAGAAGTTTGGGGCACAGCCGCTGCAACAAATTTGAACCCACTACAGCGAACTCAAAATAAAATAATAAAAGTACTACATCATTACAACTTTCGCACTCCCACAAAAGAATTGTATAAAAAAACTAAATATCTAAATATAAACCAACTTTACTATTTTAAAACTTGTATACTTGTTAAAAGAATAACAGATAAGTCATTACAAACAAACATACAATTACATATAAGAGAAAGTAAATACAGTTTAAGGAATAAATTTAAATTAGAAGTATCAAAGAGTAGAACCAATTATGGTAAGAAAACGGTACTATCAGAGGGAGCCCGTCTTTATAACAATTTACCTAACAATGTGAAAGAATCTAAAAATATAACAATATTTAAAAATAGTCTACTGAAATATGTAAGCAACAGAGATAAATAACGAACTTCAATTATTTTCCTTTCCTCTCATCACTTGTACCATACACCATAAAAATACTTTGATTGCTAATGGTTTTTCTATCTACCCTTTTTGTTTTTTGACTTGTTGGCTTGTTATTGAATTTGTTTGTGTACATCCATTTTTCCTAAATTGCATTGAATAGCACTATTATTATTAGAACTTAAATTGCTTATAACTATGTACGTATAATTAAGTCCTAGAGGTAATAACATTATGTTGTTAAACATTTTTGTAAGAATTAGGTACTTATTCTCATTATAAGTGAACTTGTATAGTTTGTATGAGAAAAATAAAGCTTCTTTAACCTCATTACCGGTCGCAGCACATACCGCGTCACAACGTCGCCGACATTACGTGTTAGTAGTAAGGTTTATTTTATGTATGTTAGATTAAGGTATATTTTATATGGGCCGTAGTTTTTAAGTATTTTCCATCCTGTACTAGACTAGTTTTGCCTGAAATAAATGAATTTTTATAGTTACCGGATGGCTAGACTCCAGCGCATCCAGACTGAGCACGCTCATGATGTTATCCACCGCGTAGCTGTGGTCGGCCCTCCACAGCGGCTCCACGGCGGCGACCCCCACGGAGGCCGCGAACGTCGCGAAGCCCTCGTTCAGCCAGAGGTCAGACCACCACTTCATGGTGACCAGGTTGCCGAACCACTGGTGCGCTAGCTCGTGGGCTATCACCTGGAATGATACATAATATTGACAGTTAGATGCGTAGGTATTTAAGTTGGCTTTTAGCTGCAGCTTTTAGTATCCACCTATGTTCTATTTGTATGATTTCTTACAAGTGTTCATGAATGCTCTTGGCTTCTCTCCACCCTTTCTTTATTATTTTTTATTCTTTTTCGGCGAGGAAATTCATTTACGAATGAACTGGTCTGGGGGGACCAGAATTATGAGGGAGTCAACGCCCTGAGAAGGACGTAATACACTAAAACCTCTCCGCAGCCCGACTGGCGTCCCTTTTTCCTCACATATACCGGCCGGCAAGCCCACCGTTCCACACGCTCGCCGACCCCAACCAGGCTTGTCAACACCCTAAGCTCTATGTTAGAAGCCGTTCTACATAATATACTACGGTACCTCTGCGACTCGCTCCTTGTTCAAGAACGAGGACTGGTCCTTATCATAGAGCAGCGCCGTCTCCCTGTACGTGATGAGCCCCCAGTTCTCCATGGCGCCCGCGGAGAAGTCGGGGATGGCGAACATGTCCTGCTTGGGGAGCGGGAAGCTCACGTTGAACCACTCCTCGAAGTGCGTCAGGACTTTGGGGCCGATGGTGGCAGCGTACGATGTCTGTGAAGCAAGATGAGTTAGGCAGAATGAAACCTTTTGCATTTTGAAATACGTACTTACCGATAAATTTATGTCATGGATTTTTTATATTGTTAATAGTTTTTTGTTTTGGATTTTTGGATCAAAATTATAACAGCGCGTAGGTTCCATCTAAAAAACACTAAAGGAAAAAATTCGTGGAGAGTTCCGAATTAGGTACTAAGCTAACAGCTTTTGTAAGCAAAGGTTTGTTTTGTGTCTAGGTACTGCCGTTTTAGGGTCGTTCTTTTACCAAAACCCTCTGAAATTTACCTTTCGCATCAAACAAACTGCTGCAAGTTAACGATCTGATCATTTCACTGAAGAAAAGACAGTTAACGGCTTTACCCTCATTTTATTCAAAAACAGCGGCTAGACGATGGTGTAGTGTAGATTATCCGACATCATTTATTTATTTTATGAGCTTTTTATATTTATCTGTATGTATAGTAAGTTAGAAAAAGTAAGACGTTCAAATGGCACAAACCTGATCAATAGCGTCCTTCCTAGCCCAGATCTTGAACTTGGTCTGTGACAACCCCGCGGGACTGTCGACGTACGAGAACTTGGAGACCACGAACGCGACCAGGTAGGTCGACATCGGGACCGACACCTCGAACGAGTCAAATACGAAAAGAGACTGGTCCTTTCTGTTGACACAAAATTATGATGCTGATTAACTCTCCTAGCTATTCTGCAGGAGAACAAATTACTCAAAACTCGACTAGTGAACCTCTGTACCATGATACTAATGTAGGAATTTAATTACAATTCACAGCATACCAATTTCTTAAAGATGTTTCCTAAGTCGCTTTATTGCTATCGCTTTTATTATTATTGTTTTATGAAATTTCCTATTTTCTTACTATTCATATTCTTAACTTATCTAAATTTTTCGGCAGATTGCAGTCCGAAACGTCAATTAGTTTCACCTTGACCCTAATTGACGTTTCGGACGTAAAAAACAGCGCTGAGCAAGAAAAGTTCCAATCACGATAACCAAACCCCTATTTCGGCGCAGGAGCATAGAGGCAGAGCCACCTATATTATTTTTACCACCCTTTTAAGATACTTACCTCCATGTTATAGGTACTGTTTTTGTTTCTTTATTTAATGCTTTTTTCGGTACCTTTGTAAAAATAAATGATCAATGGCAACTTACTTGAAGCTCTTCTTCACAAAGTCCCATTTCCAATAGTCTTCAAGCGCGCTGAAAGTCATAAAAACAATATTAGGAAATAAAAACTCTCAAGGTTTCTTGCGGCGCATAGGCATCGAGACGAGACGTGATATGATAGGTATGTCAACCGAGTTTGGAAAGATCTCTATTACTCTATTATCTCCACTAGGTGTTGCGAAATATCCACTCCGCCTCGGCAACTCTTTCCAGCAATATTCGAAGAAAATCATCTCCACCCATAAATTTTGCGACTTCTTTGATTTTGTTAAGTCGTTTATTGTGATGGTCTTTAACCAAGGCATCACACCGAGATCTGTAAGTCTGGGTACAAACTTTCTTGATTTTTCTCAACACCCTTTGTCCTGTGATATCGCGTTCTCAGCGAATTTTGATAATCTCGAATCTATCCAAGTTCATAGGAATTGTAAACAAATAATGCGGAAAACTTCATACAGCATCAGGCCCAAGCTAAGCAGAACTTGTGTAATAACAATCATCAATGCATCAATGCATTTTTTAAGTCTTGTGTCTAAATTATTGAGGGATGGCATAGATGTCTATAAAACAGGCTTTTTAAACCTAGCGTAGACATCTAAGGCTAATCTAATACAATTAACGCATATAAATTATATACACATGGATTTAAGCAACATACGTTTGATTGTTTTTGGAATTACTTGTTGATTCAAAGCAATAAATTAATTTCATTTAATTTCCAATAAAGTAGGACTAACTTGTCATCAGCTGAATTCTCCAGCGGCATGTTGGAGACGGCCGTGTAGTTCCGGTGGTGGCCGATGGAGATCTTGAAGGTAGCCTTGTACATGGGCTCGTCGAAGCACGGGAACCCCTTGCGCGCTGATATCGCCTCAAACTGTGTCGCTACCAGGTATCTGCGGAAAATCAGCTCATTTAAAATTTCTGGGTGCTTAATTACGAGTTTTACATCAAAAATTTTAAATATTCAGATCATTTTCCATCAAAATTTTTAATTAAATTATTTAACATGTATTTGTATAACTGTTATAATTTTGATAATTGATTGTACCACATCAGTATAATTTAGTATTTACTTCCTGATAAATTATTTTTAAAGTTTTTCATCCTGTAAATAAGCTAAGATTATCCTATCATATTGTGTGTTTAATTACCTAATGTATAGGAACGTCGAGTTATTATTAGACGTTGGGGCGGGCGGACTATTAGAGTCTACCATCATTAGATATGCCTGAGCCATTCATTAAAAGCTGAATTAGATTTTTGATTGAGCCTCAATCAGTGCAATCATGTCATCAGTACATCAATGGCAACTAAAATGGTGTATGTATTTATTAAAATTGGCCTTTAAATACTCACTCGCTATCTTGTGTCTCCTTATTGATATACGTGCTAATATAAACACCATCGAGTCCCGGCTTCAGGTTCCCATAGAACGGCATCGTCAGGACATACTTCTGTCCAGGATTCAAAGGCTTATCTAACTCCAGGGTCAGAAGGTTGAAGGTTGCGTTCAGGTTGACCTTATTGATAAGGGGTGAGTTTTCCCTGGTGTCGTCGCTAGTGATCGAGATCTTGGCTTCGTCAAGAGAGAAGTCTTGCATGTGGAGGATGATGTTCGATGTCGGCTTAAGGGCATTAAGCTGTGCGAGAGAAGAAGTATTCACTTTAAAAATTGTCTGATCTCTGTATTAAACAACTTAAACTACTATAGAAGAGCATATTTGTAGGTAAAAATTACTTCAAATTTCGGTTAAAAGTGCCTTAAAGCCTTAGTAACAAACGTAGTTAGGTTTAAGAGACACAGAATGCTCACTTGGTTCAATAAAAGGTAACTATTATTAGGTAGCTAGGTACTTATATTAAGCAAAATTCTAGGTTAAAATCTTTTGAGTCATTTTGACTATTAGTACAATAAAAATTGACACAATCGGATAAAAATCGGGTGATAAACCAGATGTAACGGCTACTTATCTAAGTAGGTAGGTATCGGTATAAAGACTAGTTCAGGACCACAATGGTTCGATTAAATAAATACTTAACGAAATGATAATCTTTATACGTGGTTTAACAAAGGCATGGATGGACCATGGATTCACATAACATTATAACAAACAATAAGTAATAGAGGTCATTCGGTATTTTATCTAGAAATCGATTGTGGTCGCTGATTTTATGTCCATCTAGAGATGACAAGGTTACGTAGAAGGCTATACCTGTATACATAAAAACTACCATTAAAAATTTATAAAAATCCGCTTCTAGTCACACTTCATCTACTGAAAACATGACCTCATGAGCAAATCAAAGCGTTACCTCGGGCACCCCCGACACTCACTCAACTCATAAGCGAATCGCAAATGACGAAATTTGAGTATGTCCCAGTTAATCACACGGAAACTGATCACCTCACATAATCACGCCAAACAGTTATTTGATTACGTAATAATCGGGTTTAATAAAAGTCAGTGAATCCGGCTCGTTTGATCACGCCATACCTATTCATGCCGTACCTACTTTAAACTTACTTTTATGATATCTATTAAATAGATTTATCATCATTGTTTACTTAGAAATTATATTTGTAGAGTCGATCTAAATTCAAATGAATGAACACAGAAACCAGATTGACTGTACACAAAAACCTATTTATAGAAATACATTGATAATTGATAAGTATATGATTTTTTAATGCTATCTATGGGCTTATTAGGGGAGGCCTATGTCCAGCAGTGGATTATTATAGCTGATGATGATGGTGATATGAAATTTACAGTTTTTACCACGTGACTTGTAAACAATTCATTAGTAGCTTTTCCGTATCCCAGATTATCACGTTATCAGACATTTACTTTTTATTAAAAGTTGAGTAAGTAGGTACCTCTGTTTATATTACCCCGGCTTCGCACTGTTATTTAACAAAATATATTTTTTCATGCGGAACCCTAACTTTTTTGAAAATATCCTATAATGATATACATTATAATGTTCATGACGGAAAATTTTGGATTCTAACGGTGAAATAATTTTTCAAATCGGCCCAGCTGTTTCGGAGCTTATTTAAATAAAACAAATAACCAAATCTTTCCTCTCTATAATATTAGTATTGATATATTTTTTTCCTTATTGCCGCGACTTTTAGCGATACCTACACATTTACCGATTATCTGCAGACAGATCAATAAGTTTGTCAACCGGGTAAAAACCAGCTTAGCGGACCTTATTGCTCAATATTTATATTTTAAAAGCTATGACTTTACTTCAAAGGAAAACCTTCACAACAACTGTTGAAAGTAGGTATTGTCTCACTCATTGAGAGTCACATCAGCTCCTAGCTATGACAAAGGAAGTTTCTTTGTCCTCTTTTGGCACGGTCTATGAATTTTGTGCATTAACAAGAGCAGTCTGTAGTAACAAGTTTTTATTTACGTGAAAGGTAGATAGGCTAAGTAAATAAGCTGGTTAGCAGATTTACGGCACGCTATACGCACCTACTGAATACATACTGCGCTAGATGATGCTTTGTGGATTGTCCAGCATTATTATCGTTATTATTATACTGATTATTTTGGATAAAAATGAGCCGTTCATTCTCCGTCCAGCTATGAACAAATTGCGAGAAAAGAAGTCTACTTCTTGTTTAGGTGCTTATTTTGTAAGCCTAAAGAAATACAGTTATTGAATCTGAATCTTCTTGTGTACTTATCACAACAGCAAGGTGACAAAGATGTTACATACTTTTGCACAAATATTAAAATACGGATAATGTCTTCAAATGCCAATAGACCGATGCTACGCATGGTTGGCTATTTGTGCTACGCTGAGCTACAAAATGTCTGCGATCGCTGACCCATACAATACAGTAGTGTCTTTTCCCATTCGTACATAATAGATGCCCACTCGTAACTAGCTTTTATGTTTTATTTTCTTCTTTTGATAGAAATAACAGAAAACAAAAAAAAATTAACTATTGATTTGTTTAGGTTAAAAGATTTAGGTAAAATACTTTACCTACGTGCGCGGCTACTTATGTCCACCCTCGGCTTATTGTCGTATCGCTTGAGGACGATACCGGCGCTGGTTTTCAGGCAAGGTAATTTACCCTCTTACAACAACAACAACTACAGCCTATAAGAGTCCACATAGGCCTTCCCTAATGAGCGCCATAGATGGCATTATCATTTAGGGATTTAGGGGTATTGCCCATAGGTAATCCCCACGCTGGGCATGCAGGTTGCGGATCGCAGTTCGGTGGAGTTGTTCTGCAGAGGGCGCTGCTGCCCACTCCCCGGTGTGTCTCCCTTAGCCTCTTACGCCACCCACGGGAAGAGTGGGGGTGGTGAAATTCTATGCAGGCACCACACGGCAACTTACCCTCTTAATCTAATAAAATAACAGAGATTCATCTATCTATCATCGGTTAATATCACCACAGCAAACTGACCGTTATATCCACTATACCGTAGAAGCTATAGTTGGTCGCAGGGTCGATGTCGTACAGCAGCCTGACGTCGTAGTGGCTTGGCTTCACGTCGCCGGGCAGGAGGTAGGCCGCGGAGAGGGCGAGGTGGGCGACGCAAACCGCCGCTAGGAGCCCTGCCATTGTCACTGAGAAAGATAATAATCATTAAAATAGGTATACATCATATAATAATAGAGGTATACATCGTTAAAATAACACTACGGAAACCAAGGACCACAAGTAAATACATATAACAAAAGTAAATAATCGTATATAGCTAAGAAGGTATTTTACTTTTCTTAAACCATCAGCAGTGTAGTAGAATGATCCCTGGTTCCCATGCAATAAAATTTATATGTCTAGACTAGACCAACATCGATCTGTACAGTAGTTTTGGGTGTGAATAAGTAACATTTATAATATTAGTTAGATCATTTATTATTATTAAGTACCTATGCTATGAAACGAAATTCGACTTTGGGTTTCATCTATAAAATTACAAAAGTTAACTAATAAAAACCAATAATAATAAAAAAATTGCGCGTGGTCGTCTATTTGATATGTTAGGAACCTGTGTGTGTGGTGGTTGTGGTTTAGGTTTTACTGTGGTTTAGGTTATTAATTAAAGTTGAGCTAACTGCAGAATGTTAGACATACTATAATTATGTAGATCAATTGATCCATAAAATTCATAATCTCAGTTGCTAATCGTTTCGGTTGGTAATGACCACGTGTAAACCTCTGGTCACACACCAGAAGTATAGGTACATACGTATGACGCACAACAGTACCTACCTTTTCTACAACAACTTTATAGGTATAAATAATAATCCAAGACACCCGTATACATAAATAACCCTATCGGTAATACAGGGTGTCGCACACCTATGCCACATGGAGGGAAAGTAGATTTTTATATAGTTACATGCTTGAACCGGGAATCGAACCCACTACACGAGAAAAATGATTACCCTGTAGCTTTATCATACCGATCGAAAGGCTTCTTCATAAGGATACATTTTTGCTCAATATGTACCTAGTATCAGATATAAAAAAAAAATGTTCCGTCTACAATATTGAAGGTACTTTCCCTCCATGTGACATAGCCGTGGGACGCCCTGTATAATATATAAGGTCTTAGTCTTAATATTCTTGACCGTGGCCGAGATGCGAGGTGAGCTGAGCATATAGCTGAGGTAAATAATGCATGTTTACATAAATAACTACCCACATACTATGTAAAATTAAATTATGATACACATTTACATTCAGATTTTTGCAAAATGCGTTCTAAATGCGGGTCTGTTAAAGCCAACCTTAATTCGTTAGGTAGGATTATTTTTAACACGTGCTATGAATAAATTCATTCGTAGCTTTGAAATGATACGTATTTTGATTATTATTTTGTAAGCTTTAAGAAATAAACGTAAGTACCTAAGTGATTCCTGTAGGTTTCTCTCAGACCTTTAGCTTTGATGATAGATAACGGAAAAATGGTTTCGAGTCATCAAAATAAAATAAAAGTTTCATGAGTTCAATACTCTTGACTGGTAGTGATAGTGTAGGCGTCAGAAATTAGTGCACTTAGCTAAATAGTTGCAAACTTAGTTGCAATTGTGTATCTAATAGGTATGCTTAACTACTATTTAAAGTTGGTATCTAGTGCCCAAATCTGCCGTAATGCGACTCATATGTACCTTCATCTTAAAAGATGTGTCACCTTAATAATAACAATATGAAAAAGTAGTATTTACATTAATTCCGGAGAGTTAAATAAATGGCAGCTACAAATAAGGTATAGTAAAATTATGTTTTGTTGTTTTTGGAGGAAACCGTGACTCACTGTTTGGACACCTTTGATTTCTCGAATGATCTTAATAGCAGATGTTTTTGATCACTTTTTACAAGAAATATGTTTTAAACTGCTGTCCATTTTTGATATCATCTTCTAAAACTCTATTTTGTAAATAAATATGTATGCTGATGTTGTTTTGTAAATATTTCAAGTCTGACAATTATAACGTCAAAATGTCATTATGTAGTTGTAACAAGTTACGTCTTTACAAAAGGAGAAAATCTGCAAAAGAGGTTCTAAAGATCGGCTTAAGACCTCCGGCACAGATATTATACCATCCATCCTTGGATATATCTGACCAGCGCAGAGGTCCGCCACGGCTTTCATACGAATCCCTAACTTTTTTGCCTAAGATCATCAGCGATAATGTAGGATTCTAATGGTGAAAGATTTTTTCAAAACGGTCCCGTAGTTTCGGAGAATATTCAATTGTTTCCTCTTTAGAGCAGATAAACTGATCAGCTCTTGTTTCAAGAAGCTCTATATTTTTGTCCAGGGTCAGTGTAAGTGCGCACCAACAAGTAAGACCAAATGCCGTCCTATAAAGATCTATGGAGAGGCCTTGGTCCCTTGAAAGGACTACTTCCAGAAAGTAACTTCCTACTACTAATATTGTAACGCTAAATACGTTTAATTTTATTTTGTCATCTGGCTTTTTCTAAGAATTTATAAATGATTCTTATTAATTCATAAAAAACAAAAATTATCCGACAGAACGATACTAAACTTACTGTACTTAACTACTGTAAATAACAAATAAGTTAAGGCAAAACCTTTCTTGATAGGCATGTTCCCTCAACAGTGGACTTTACGTGTGCTAAATGCAGCATGAGGTGGTTAGGTAACTCTCAGTTACCTACCTACCTTCACAAGTCAATACTTAGTCAATACCTACTCTCAGAACCTCGAAAGCGGTAGGTAAACCTTCCTCCAAGTTCACGAGCACCGGAGCGGCCTCACCACACCATTACCTATTCTGTGCGCGTACGACATTGACAGGACATGAGGCTGAAAGGGAACTTCTACTCGGAAACTAGTCGTTGGTCAGTACAGGTAAACTTAACAGATATTTATCTGTATACTTTCAAGGGTTGTATAGCTTTAATGTACAATAATAGCTTACAGTTTGCTTGAAAAAATAAACCAAAATTGAGAAATTTTAGCACTGAAGGCGACGGTGATTATTAAAACAAGTACGACAAGTGCGAGTGTAACTCGCGCGCCGAGGGTTTTGAACTTTTGTCGTTTGGGTAGGTACGTATATTGCCATATCAAAGAAGTCAAGTCAAGGTACGTATATGACAACCTCCTTGGGCTCACAACGCAGGAGGTGGAGGTTTGATTCCTGCCTCGGGACTAATATTTGTAGGATCTTCAGATTATTTGTTCGGGTGTTCTAGTCCTTTTCAGTACACAAAAATAAAAATCATCTAATGTGATACTTATACTTTATTAAGTATAACAGCTATCGTAGTAATACCAATAACACAAGCTTTGCTTAGCTTGTGGGTAAATGATACTGTGTGGATTATCTAGGATACATACCTATCTCTTCTCAAAAATTTTGAGAACAACGGTTTTGGTGCGCTGTGGAACTCCTATTACAGTTACTACAGAGATTAGGGGGTAGGTAAGTGGGTTGGTACCTACAATTTTTTTTCGGCTTTTTTCAACCTATTTCACTAAGTATGAAACTTAGACGATTTTCAAAACCTGTTTTGAATTGTCGAAATCCATACCTTTGATTTGATATTTATTACTCTCAATGAAATAGCCCCCATTGTATGAAAATTAGTTTTTTGACCATATTTCAAAAAGTATTATATTTACAGACTTCTCTATATTTTTCCTGTAAAATATAGATCTATATCTACAAACGCTTAGTACATTTTACATCAATCACTCTGCAATCTTCGGAGATAAGGGGGGGGGGAATGGTAAATTTTTTGACCTTTTTCAAAATATTTCGAAAAGTATAAAACTTATCGAAATTTCAAAAACTGTATTGAAATGTACAAACCAATACCTTTCATTTGATACCCAACTCGGTGGGGTAGTCACCCCTTTAGAAAATTTTCCCGCCCTTTTTTGACCTTATTTCAAAAAGTATTATTTTTACAGACTTCTCTATATTTTTCCTGTAAAATATAGATCGATATCTACAAACACTTGGTACATATAACATCGATCGCTCTGCAATCTTCGGAGATAAGGGGGGGGTACCGGTCAATTTTTCGACCTTTTTCAAAATATATCAAAAAGTGTAAAATCTGTCGAAATTTCAAAAACTGTATTGGAATGTACAAGCCAATACCTTTCATTTGATACCCAACTCGGCGGGGTAGTCAGCCTTTCAGAAATTTTTCCCGCCCTTTTTTGACCATATTTCAAAAACTGTTATTTTTACAGACTTCTCTATATTTTTCCTGTAAAATATAGATCCATATCTACAAACACTTGGTACATATCACGTCGATCGCTCTGCAATCTTCGGAGATAGGGGGGGGGGGGGGAACGGTCATTTTTTTGACCTGTTTCAAAATATTTTAAAAAGTATAAAACCTACCAAAATTTCAAAAACTGTTTTGAAATCTACAAACATGTACCTTTCATTTGATACCACTTTTGACTTTGTACGTTCCATTTAAAATTTCGATTTCAAAATTTGTATGGAAAATCTTCATTTTGATTTTTCATTTATTTTCATTTATTTTTCTATAAATATGTGCGGGCGCACAAAATGTATTATTATTTCAAATTTCAAGTCAATAGCTGCAGTAGTTTCTGAGATATTAAGGATTCAAAACACAAAACAGACCCAAAGCGATTTCATAAGGGTTTTGCAACCGATGGCAAAACCCTAAAAAGTATTAGATTGTGGGCTTTGAAAAAAAACATAAGAAAAGTCATTCTTCTAAGTTATAGCATTTTAAACTCACGCGATCAAAGCATTTTATTAAAATTTTACAAAACACGTCACGGGCTTGCGTTTATTTTACTTTTTATTACCCCATTAAGCTTTTTATAACTTAAGCTCTAGGTTACTTTACTTAGCCTACCTATTAATGGAACTAATCTAACTAGCTATTTTATCCATTAGTAGGTTTAATGTGATTAAGATTCATGTCAATATGTATTATACCACTACTTATTATAATAAAGTCGCTCCCCGCTGTTAGTCCCTGTGTAGTATGCTTAGATCTTTAAAACTACGCCACAGATTTTGATGCGGTTTTTAATAGAGTGATTCAAGAGGAAGGTTTATATGACATACATAGGTATATAACATTATACATAGTTTAACATGCACCCTTGCGAAGCCGGGGCCAGTCGCCAGTAAAGCTAAGCACAACATTCAAAGTCTTGCTATTGTCATGCGGAACGGAGTGACCTATGTAGCTACATTTTCGTGGATAAATTTTTTTAACCAACGCGAACCTACATCTTTAATTCTTGTCAGTTAACAATAGAAAAAGGCAGACAGACACCTTAGGGCCATTGAACCATGGACACAACAAAGAGCTAGTTGTACAACTAATGCAAATACAACAGTCATCGACCCCTGCACGGAACTACCATTTAGAAGGCAGAGGAATCATTTGCATATTGTTGTTTGGACTCTGCTAATGTTTATTTCTTTTTAAGGATTTATTCAGGATCAGGATAAATCACTTCCACGATTTATAGGTTTCCTCTTCCTTTCCAAGATTGGATTTCTTTGACCTTTCCTGATTAAATTATATGGTTATGTTAGTATTACACGATCTTTAAAATATATAAAAGTCCGAATAGTTGCCTCCAGTGATATCTACGTGCACAAATGAATATGCTAACTTCAGAAAATCGCAGTCAATTATAATTCACACTAAGTGGTAGGTGTAAGATTGATTTTAAATTTAGTTAATTCTGAATTTTAGTATGTATCACCTACGTCCTTTTCAGGGCGTCAAGTACCACAGTTCTTTTAGAAATGAATTTCATAGCCGTAATAAAATTAATAAACAAAGCTATGAATAATTTATTGGCATTTTTGGTTGTTGTACTTTGACCTTTACTTTATATAATAAGTATGTATAGCTGTTCCTTTCCACCCACGCATGGGCGTTTTCCCAAAAGCGCGCCATCATCTCCACATCATGTCTCTACTCATTTGTTTATTGGTAAAATATCATTTATCATAGGCTTTTTGTTTAGCAAAATTTGAAAATGTTATCCTTCCTATCGAAGAACAAGGTATCTATGCCCAAATAGGTGATGTCATGACGTGTCGTTAAGGCCATTAATGTATTGATAATGAACATTTTCCCTAATGGTCTTTCACAGCAGGGGGAGGGGGGGGGGGGTTACCACCGTACAACAAAGTAAAATCATAATGCTTGGCATATTGAAATGAGGTGGAACTGTGGAAGTACTCGATGGGTGGAACATTTCAATGTTATGGTTTTATAGAAAACCACTTGTAAAGACTGGGTACGAGATTTAGGTACAAACGCGTCGGTCGTACAGATCAGATATTCCCCACACCTATAGTCATTCTAATAATTTTATTTCGTTGCTTTTATTTGTTACAGGGGATTTAAGGTCAGCTATTGATTTCTCCTTTCACCTAAGGACAGACCTGGGTGCATTATTATCATTGCCCATAAAATACATGTACCTAGGACGTGCAAATAAAAACGTGCAAGTCGAATCGCACAGAAGGGGTTGGTCTCATCGTAAACGTTTCTTATACAGCGCTAAACGCTCAGCTTCGCACTGGTATCTATCAGAAATTTATGAAATATTATAAATATTTACACACTCCTACTATTTAAGTTTTTTGTAACGTTTTTAAAAATATTCTATAGCCTATATTCATTAGGTTTATAATGTATGATTCTGATGGTGAAAGAATTTTTCAAATCGGTCGAGTAGTTTCGGAGCCTATTCAATTCAAACAAATACACAAACTATAAAATCTTTTTTCTGTATAATATTAGTACCTATAGTTAAAGACAATAGTTATTAAATACTCATCAAATTTTCAACTGTCTCCCGTATTAAATATGGTTAAAGACAAAAAGAGAGAAAAAGTTGACAATTTTGTTTTGTTGTTGTGCTCCCTAAAATTTTTTTGTTCTATTTATTTTTTGTTAAAGCGGCAAGAGAAGTTAAAATTTCTGTCATGTTCAGAGACGGGCGGACGGACAGACAGTCTTTTAGTATGGCCCGTTTTTCACCCATGCAACCCTGCAAGCAAAATTTTCAAAGGTTTTCCAAATGTTTCTTTAGGTGATCTCGTAGATAAACAAGTACATTATTTGTTTTTTTATTGTTACATTACTATTGTGTACAATCTCTCTCGCTAATCGCTTTTTAGGAAGATTTTTATTGATATGGATCAAGTGAGCTACCTGTAGTTTGTTCGCAGTCTGCAGTTAGCTCAATTGTTTCAATTGTAAATACTAGTTTTTATTTAGTTAGATAATTGTAATTTTCTTTGGAAGATTTTTTCATTTATGTACATACATAGGTTAAACAACTCATTCACAAACAACACACAGATCATGTGCCAGCCAGGATAATACCTATCATAAACATTCACCTGGAAATAAAACAATCAGTTGACAGAGGGTGGCTTTGAGATGGGATGGAATCATGAGCGAGAAATACGAGTACATGTACCAACTGAATTAACAAAACAAAAGTGTTGTTCAATGTTACGCTAGGTAATGTTTTGCGAATGATTAATCAAAACATACATACATAGGCCAGCCACATACCTACCTAGCTACCACTAGGTACATTATAACTCTCATTTTAATATTGCTTTAGCTCGTGGTTTCACTCGTCACACATTACAACGAGAGAAGAAGAAGAGAATAGAATAATAATAAAAATTCACTTTATCAATAACAATTTGAGACATAAATTAACAATATAATAAAATTCCAGGACCCCAAGGTAGACAAACAAGCGAAACAAACACCAAACTTTTCCGATTTGGGAAAAGTAGTTTTAAAAACTACTATAGAAACTAGGGCACAGATAATATGGATCTAATCAAGGGTAAAACAATTTATAGTTAACCGAAACCAATTTCGCATTTTGATCTAAAGTTGAACTCAAACTGTTTGTTTGCTAAATTCAATCAAAAATTCACATTTATTTTTTAAGGCAATAAAATAAAAGAAAGCCTCCATTAACCTACCTATTGACCCTCAGGGCAACAAGAACCTTAGGTAGACACCGTTTGTTTGTGGACCTATTGAAGCGAGAGGATATAAGATCGATAGCTGGACATAAATAGATTGTACATTGTACTCACTTGTGGCGCCGAGCTCGGTCCTCCACTAACTGTGCGTGGCCGGCGGCGGCGGCGGCGCGGCGTGTCGGGGCCCGGCGGGCTGGGAGATAGCTTTACGATGAGACGACACGATCATTTCATCTTAATAATGTCTTCTCAGATCAATGGTCGATTGATCAGGCAGTGAACTATGTGAACTCAGATCACTGTTGAGCGTGCCGTTGTGCAAAACGTTAGATTCAAAACTTGGTCATTAACTAAAATCAATCACTACACTACTTCAATAGGTACGTTTATAATAGTGAGTTTTTCTAGGAAATAAATTATTTTTCCGAGCAAAGACTTGGCAAACACATGTAAATCGTCAGCAAACTGTAAACGAATACTGATTATAGAAACTAGAATCACCTAAATGTCAAAAATTTATGACTACCCTCAAATCGATAGGTTGCAGTGACTAAGGCACTAATCAGTCACAAAGTGCCCTGTCCAAAATCGGAAATTATTTATCTGGCATTATTTATTTATCACTTACAAACAAGCCACAAACACTCACACACACGGACGCTGATTGCTGACTGATTACAAAGCCACTACTGTAATGAAATTTCCACTATAATGTTCATTTTGTATACCTACCAGTTTGATTAAATAATACCTAATAGTTCTTTTCTATTATCAGCTCCACTCAATATTTTTCCTACATTTTAACATGTATTTTGATACTGTTTTATGTAAAATGTACCACAGGCTGTTGGGTTAAAAACATAATAAATTAAACTCATGAGTTTTGGAGTCTGCAGCCCGAATGTCGCCTGCTGTAAACGTCTCCAAAGTTTCACTGACACGTTAGGCGCCTTCCAAATAGGCGATGTACTTACCTAGTCGATTGTCCATAACTACAAGTTATTCTGTAAGGTCTGTTAACACCATTAGCTGAGCGACAAGCGACGTTTATTGGTTCACAAAGTTTTTGTGAAATATGCGTGCACAACATAATTTTCTGTATCAGGTACTTACCCTTAATTTAAGGAATCGTAATCCATTAATATTTTAAATTAATAAAAAGTAATTATGTCTATCTGTGTGATAGGTACCTTTTCACGGGAGACCGAACGGGTCCTAATACATATAAAATTTGGCAAAATGGTATCCGGGGGAAGTTCGGAGACCTACGTTTTATAATGAAAAACGGAATGCGAAGCCGCGGGCAGATTATCATTTACTTATTAATACTTATATAGCAGGTCATTTATAACATTTATAATGGGATATTTACCATGATTTGAGTTTTCCTTGAAGTTGCTTGAGTTTTCCGGAAAACTCAACATTTAAATCATGGTCATATCCCCGAAACTGTTCACGAGCGCGTTGGAAGACATGTTTAAGACGCTGGACTGGAAAGACAAGGGCATCAACATAAACGGCGACTACATCTCACACCTGCGATTCGCTGATGACATAGTTTTAATGGCGGAGTCGCTAGAGGAGCTGAACCGGATGCTGGACAGTCTAGCTTCAGCCTCCCGATGTATCGGTCTTGGCATGAATTTGGATAAAACCAAAATCATGATCAATGGCCACATTGATCCAAGACCGGTGATCGTACATGGCCACCTCCTCGAAATTGTTTCTGAGTACACTTACCTCGGGCAGATTTTGCAGTTGGGTAAAAACAATTTCGAGAAGGAAGCCAAGAGGAGGATCCAGCTAGGCTGGGCAGCGTTCGGAAAACTACGTCGAGTCTTCTCGTCATCCATACCGCAATGTTTGAAAACGAAAGTTTTTAATCAGTGCGTCCTACCAGTTATGACCTACGGAGCTGAGACGTGGACACTCACGATAGGGTTGGTCCACCAGTTCAAAGTCGCTCAGCGAGCTATGGAAAGAGCTATGCTCGGAGTTTCTCTGAAGGATAGAATTCGTAACGAATACATCCGACAGAGAACTAAAGTCATCGACATAGCTCAGAGAATTAGCAAACTGAAGTGGCAGTGGGCCGGCCATATATCGCGAAGAACCGATAACCGCTGGGGTAAACGTGTTCTTGAGTGGAGACCGCGACTCGGTAAACGTAGTGTAGGACGCCCTCCGGCCAGGTGGGATGACGATCTGCGAAAGACTGCTGGCAGATGCTGGATGCGACAAGCCGAAGACAGGGCGCTATGGCGCTCATTAGGGGAGGCCTATGTCCAACAGTGGACTAACATAGGCTGATGATGAAATATCCCGTTATAAATGACTTCAGTACCTACTAATAACCATGATAGCATCATGATAGTTTTAAAAGTTTTATCATAAAGTTTCTGTTTAATTCAAAAACTACCTACACGCTCCGCGCTCCGCTTATGAACGTAAAACTTGAACATTGATCGTAAACTTTTGTAACGTAACGTCCCTGACTCGTATATTTGAAAGTGCAGGCTTTTATTTTGCACAAACTTTGCTAGTAGCTATTTGGTTTAAGGCTTCGTGAAAAGGCCAGCGATGAGGTAAAAACTAAGAACTATTTTGCGATTGCGATACAAACCTGTTTTATTCTTTAGTCGTTGTACAAATAACCCAAACAAACAATTGAAAAACTACCCACGCGGGTTTAAAGGGGGCTCTGTATGTCTGTCAAGTCAGTAACGGCTTAATCTCAATTAGATAAGGTTTTAGTTATAACTATAACATTGCGTAAGCGATGGCTTTAAAAATTAGCCTCAGTCATCCATCACTCAGACTTTAGGATACTATTTGATTTCTCAATGGTAACATATAACAAAGAAAATTACAGTTGGTACTTAACTGAATAAAACAATTACTACTAGTAGATATAAATACACTTAGTATGTATAGGTATATCTATTTTTTTTACAATCTAAGCCACATAATGATGCCACCTATGGCGCTCATTAGGGGAGGCCTATGTCCAGCAGTGGACTATTATAGGCTGGTGATGATTATGATGAAGCCGGCACCGAAAAGCAGTGCCCAAAATGCTGGCAACATTACCACGTTGGATGACAATGCCAATTTGTCAACCGAAATAAAAGCCATATTCCGAGCATTTCTCAATTAAATATTTTGTAACAACGGTTATAATTATAAGGAAATAAACGTTGCGTTGATTCAGATACAACTAAGCAATCAAAACAAGTCAGTCTGCTTCTCCCACTCAGTGTTATGAGAGTCCCCACAGAACTAGTTTGTGACCTAACCTAACTGGATCGCCGCCGCCGCCGGCCGCGCAGAGGAGTTTTACTTTGTACCTATCTCAGGGCCGTAGCCAGAAATACTATTCGGGGGGGGTCGAGCCTTAGACCCGCCCGAGACAACATGCAACATCTTTATATATGTACTTATGCTACTTATGCTAGTACCCGGAGTGGTTTTCAACCAAGCACTTTCCAAAAAAAAATCGATATAAAAATAATAACCATTGGTAACGGCGAGCGGAGCGAGCCGCGAATTTTTTCAGATTTTTCCGATGTTTTGTAAAAAAGTAGGCAAAATTGTGACAATAGATGTGACAGCTAGCCCCAAATATTTTAAAAACTGCGGTGGTCATTTTGGAGATTGGTATGCCAGCAGTAGTAGTATTAGCTAAGGGGTAGGTATAACAATTCACATTATTATGAGAGAATGGCGAGCGAAGCCAGCCGTAAATTTTTTTACATATTTTCGGCAGGCTGATAAAAATGACTAAATGGCTATAGAATGATCGGCGAGCGAAGCGAGCCGCCAAATTTTTTACATATTTTCGGCAGGCTGATAATACTGACCGAAAGGCTACAGAATGAACGGCGAGCGAAGCGAGCCGCAATTTTTTGTGCGACCTTTCGGATGATCTATAAAATAGAATCAAGAGTGAGAAAAGATAATGATTAGCAGGGATCAGAATAGGTAGAGTTTTTAAGTACCAAATGACGTCATACACGCTAGAACGATAGCTTAGTATGGATATGTCTCATAATCTCGAAATTCATATACTAAATTAATCCCGATATTCTTCAATTTATTTACGCAAGTATTTCGATTACGAAACATTTATTTTTATTCTAAAAATATCATCATCATCACAAGCCTATAACAGTCCACTGCTGGACATAGGCCTCCCCTAATGAGTGCCATAGATGGCATCATTATGTGGGGGTTATTGCCCATAATCCCCACTATAAAGTAATCAATCAATACAATACAATCTAAAAATATAATAATTAATAATACATTAATATAATAAAAAAAAATTGATTCCTGCACGATTATGTCGCATAGCGGTTTTTATTTCTCAACAAAGCGTGTAGGCGTAGACTTTTTTATTTCTCTTTCTATTGTGTATATTCCTGCCTTGTAGCAGGCGGGGTGCGGGGTGGACGTTGTGGAAGACCAGTTTGAAAAGAGATTGGATATAAATAGGTACATTTTTGTTCACCAGTTTGTTTCGGTGCGTTGAGTGTGCTTAAATTATGGATCCACGCCATTCAAGTTACAAAACGTGGCTATAGTTAGCTTTTATTTGAGAAATTGAAATACCAAAAATATTTTACAATTCCCGATTCAGGGATTAAAAAGGCATATCCATGTTATGTTATCCTTGGCTTTTTACGTCATTAGGTACTTAAAAACTCTACCTATTCCGATCCCTGATGATTAGTGAACCCTGAAACTTTTAGAGCCAAAATTATAACAGTGAGTGGAGTGACTGCCGATATTTTGTTGTGTTTGCGGCCGCTGAAAATTTTTGAGAAATTGTGGCATTTTCGCAAGGTTGTTGAAAAGCTTAGAATAATTCCGAATTAACGGCGAGCGGAGCGAGCCGCGAAATTTTTTGTGACCTTTTCGGCCGTTATTAAATAGTTTAGAAAAGTATGTTATAAATAAATACATGACAGTAAACGGAGAAAGCAATTCAATTACAACGACGACGGAACGACAACAAAATAGGTCTATTGATTTATAAAATTAAAAGTAATGTCGTGATCTGCCTGCCTAGCTGGAATCGGCCGTAAATGAATGCGATGCGTGCACCCAGCTCAATTAAAATGTAGAGACGAATTTTGTCGAAAAAAGTTTGAGTGTTCAAAAGATAATAATTTAAAGAAATATTTAAGTGCTTACATACAGTACAATGTATGTAGATACACAATAGGAATCGCATGGCATGGTGCGCGAGCGCGCCCCGTCCGCCACCGATGATTCAGAGCGCGCTGTTGTTAATCGGAGACGAAATGAGACGAAAAATTTTTTGTGTTTTTAAGAGAGAATAGCTATTTAAAGTAAGCCGCACTTTCCACGTACGAGTACGTATTCGAGAAAATTTTACCTATTCAAGTTTGATTTTTAACGGTGCCTCAACATTTCGGGGGGGGGGGGGGGTTTGAACCCCCAACCCCCCCCCCCTCCCTACGGCCATGACCTATCTAATTATGTAACATACCCTACATATTGATTATGTGAATCGTGCAAAAACGAAATATTTTTATTTATTTTAAGTTTGGTATACATTCTATATGGAGGGTATTGCCTTTTCGTGTGGCAAACGTTTATTACCTATTAATTTCTTTATTGTCCAGTTTATGTGTTGTACCTTTACTTTGTGCTGTTTGTCTTTAATTATAAAGAACGGATCTGTTACGAGAATGAAATAACGATTCTCTGTGTGACTTACAAAATCCCATTATAAGCGATACATAGATAAACAATCTATACTAATATTATAAAGAGGAAAGATTTGATTGTTTGTTTGTTTGTATGTTTGTTTGTTTGTTTGTTTGAATTGAATAGGCTCCGAAACTACTGGACCGAGTTAAAAAATTCTTTCACCATTAGAATCCTTAATTTTCCGTGATGAACATAGGCTATATAATATTTTCAAAAAGTTAGGGATCCGCATGAAAAATTCAATAATTGAACCGTGGGCTGTATATTCAACCTCTTTTTCTATTATGGCGCGTCAGAATAAAAAAAGAGGTTGTATAGCGCACGGTGCTTGCTTTTTCTCTACGGCCAGTGTCAGTTTTGAAATGTCGAGTCAATGTCAAAAACCCCAATGCTGTTAAAAAAGTAAAAATCCGTATGAAAACTGTGAAACCCATCGTTTTACTGTGTATAATTTCTGGAATTTTTGTTTAATACCCGTGCGAAGCCGGGGCGGGCCGCTAGTTTAAAATAAGACTGTTTTACCTAAGCAACAGGACAGACAGCTGCAAAAATATGCCAAACTAAACACTCTTGGTTGAATAATGTATAATATATGTATCATCATCATCATCACCAGCCTATAATAGTCCACTGCTGGACATAGGCCTCCCCTAATGAGCGCCATAGATGGCATCATTATGTGGCGAATGTTATATATGTATGCAATAAATAAATAAAATAATAGTTCAAACTTAGTATACATACATATACTAAGTTTGAACTCAGCAGGCCGACTGTACCTTACCTAGTACCCGTAACGGTCGCGACGTTAGAATCAACCCCTCAAGGAAACCTATGTATCAGAAGAATGTTAGCCTTTAGAGTATCTTTAACACTTCTACTGCGGTCAACACCCCGACTGCCAAGTGTGATGAAGGAGATTTCAGAAATAAAACTTACGGTAGTTATTTTAACGTTATATTTTTAGATACATTATTTTACAACTTATAAAAATAATACTTTCCAGTAAAATACGTCAATTCCCTATAAAGATGGCACCGTTCGGTAACTTTTATTTTAAGTATAAACATTTAAAAATAAAGTTTTTAAACAAATACATAATAATATGTTTTTCTTTAGAGTTAACTCCAACATACAACAGCACCGAGAAATTTTTATATTTTGATATGATGTATCTTTGTTGTAAATTTTTTAATATATTTATTTATCTAATACATTATCTAAAAGGACCAAGTTTATTGTTCAGATCGTTGTCTTAATTATATTTTAATATAATTATTTTTTACTTAAAATTACTTTAAAGAATTGTAAAATATATCTAAAATCTTCTCAGTATGTCCAAATTCCATTGAGTTAAATATAAAATAGAGTCCTAAATAATCAATCTTATTTATTGGCAATATATTGTTTACCCTTAAACCATTGATAATGTAAAACACACGTAAAAATAATCCTAAAATATGCATTAATATTCTTGGAATCACAATTTTTCTCAAAAGTCGTTAAAATGATAAAGAAATATTGATTCAGGAACTTTCTAATTTAAATGCAATATCAAATGAGTATCAAAAAGTTATGAATCACTTTTAAATCATAATTAAATAGTACATTTGCTTTTGGTCCACAGACACTTAACAATTAAAAAAGTGTTTTATACTTTATTAATGTAAGTAAATTATTGTCATCATTTCATATGGTTTAATAGCTCAATTTAATTTAATTATCCTGACACTTAGCTTATTTTTTATGCTAATATGTGTCTGATTGTTCCCTTTTCTGCCAGTTCATGGAGATTTCATAGTTATGGAATGGAGGCGTGGTATTTAAATAATTTTGCCATAACAAAGAAGTCAAGTTCAACTACAACTTCTTTATTTATGGCGCCGCTTGCTTTTCGCCACGACTCTGCCAGTGTCGGAGCGTCATAAACATCGAAGACAGAAGATCGGTTTCCTATTTGAATCAATCTACAAGATGTGGTTTTTGACAGCATTACTTTGAAACTCAAACAGTATCATACATCTATTACGGATATGATACGGGTTAACTACCAACCTTATTTCTATTGGAAGAAGAAAGTTTCATCCCTTGACATCATCATCACATCTTACACATCTTACTTTATAGCAAACTACCGATCCGCCCCGGCTTCGCACGGGTCCAATGTTGACTAATGTATGTTATACATATAAACATTCCACTTGAATCGATCTATCTATTAAAAAGAACCGCATCCGTTGCGTACAAAGCAATTGTGCAAACAATCCACCACATGAGGTGACTAAGGGAGACACACCGCTGCCCTCAGCAGAACAACTCCATCAAACTGCGATCCCCAACCCGCATACCCCGTGGGGATTAGGCAATAACCCCCAAATGATGAATAGCCATGGCGCTCATTAGTGGAGGCCTATCTCCAGTGGACTATTAAAAGCTGGTGATATCTGATGATGTGATGTACAGTGGTGTGAGTCAGAAGTCAGTGTAGTCAGTGAGGAGCGGGCGGCGCTTGCGCAGCGTCCCGAGGATGGCGAGCATCTCTTTGACCGCCGCCGGCTGCTCCTCTTTCCTCTTCTCGACGCCGGCGCAGTCGCGAGACTTGAGGTGGAACTTGCCGCCTTTGATCTGGTCCACGATTGCGTCGATGGCGCCGCCTGCTGAAGTTTTCAATACATTAATAACATATTCATAGTATAATCTGAGCTGAGTTCGGTTTGACGTCAGGAGCGTTACCACATTGGGAAATCTCATTTGTGTCTCGGCGGATATTGAACCTGCAAATTTCGCAGGTAGCCTAACTCCAGCAGCTTGCTAAAAAATTGCGAAAGATCCAAGTACTTTATAATATACTAGCGTTCAGCCCCGGCTTTGCAGCATCCCTAACTTTTTTGAAAATATTCTATAGCCTGTGTGCATCGGAAAATTTATGATTCTAATAGTGAAAGAATTTTTCAAATCGGTCCATATTTTCGGAGTCTATTCCATTCAAACAAACAATCAAATCTTTCCTCTTCTTATGCGATTTTAATAAAAATAGTTTAGTTTGATACTAACCACCATTCTCTGCATTCTGCTTATTCCTTCTCAATGTCCCTTGTTTGCTCGCCAACATCGACGCCATATCCTCTCCCCCGGACAAGGAGGCCGGGGGCGGCGGGGGCGGGGGCGGGGGCGGAGGTGGCGGTGGCGGGGGCACGCACGGCGGAGGAGGGGGCACGAAGGAAGGTGCCTCTACTTTGGGGGCCGGCGTGTCAGCCTGGGGGGCTGCTGACTCCTCTGGAGGGGTCGAGTCTTGAGGGGTGGGGGTAGAGGCGGTAATGGTCGCTTCGGGAGACGGGATGCGAGGTGATTGTACCAGAACTGAAAGAAAAAGAAATAAGTTAAAAGTGTTGAAATGCAAATAGTTCTACTCTGGTCAGGGTTGGCATGATTAAAACAAATAGTTTTAAAACACATGTTTAAAACAATGTTTAAAACAGTTTGATTTTAAACCGTGTTTTTTATCACACGTTTAAAAACACAGATTAAAACAAGTTTTAAACATTGTATAAAACGATGAGAAAAAAACAAGCTTTAAAACTACTTTTCATTGCGAATGAATGATATAAAATGAAAGTAATATTTTTTTGATAAGTTATTTATTCAGTCAAACAAAGATCTAAGTACCTACCAAGTACCAGGATTTATATGGGTAATGGGATAAGATAACACGTATTTTTGAAACATGCATTAGATAGTATAGAATATTAAAAATTTCAATTTAAAATCAATCAAAAACAAAATTATATATAAATATTTAATAAACATTATAAAATCAAAATTGTTTGTCAGTCAGGAGAGAGAGTAAGACAATATGACAAGATCAAGATAACAATTATTTTTTCTTTTCCTTATTAAGGTATTTAAAAACTGTAACAAGTTTTGCAGCTTTCTCTGTACCCAGTTTATTTCGTACGTCAGAATGAATAAATCCAAATGTTGAAAACAGTCTTTCAATTCCAGCACTTGAAGCTACAGCAGTGTGAAGCTGAGCCACTAAGTTCATTGTTTGACCATTAATTTGTTTTTTTAATGACTGCCACCATTCGAGAGGTCCGACCTGATTTACTACATGATCTTCAAATAGAAAGTTATGAAAGGGATCTGTCATTGCCCTGTATTTAACAACATAGGGCATCGCCTCTTTGTGATAAGCTTCTATAAATAATAAAGCCTCAGAAATATCTTCACTCGTGAGTTTTTCACCCCTGTACTTAGGATGTAGTAAGTTTGCTGCAAAATGAGCTGGAGACATTGCCATTTCATAACGAGCTTTGAACTTCCTTAAATCATCCAATGAATACTCGGTCTCATGCAGTCGTACATTCTCTCCCTCAAACATATTTTTAAGCTCTATCCATGCTTCAGTCACTTCGCCAATACAGCAGGATGTCTTTTGGGAGATGTCAAGTGTAACTGCGATGTTTTCCAGTTTTTTGTAGAGAGCCTGGACTTGTTGCTTCAGCGCCATGTCATTTACTTTCAATGAAATTGGACAGATCTATAGCAGTTGAATGATTTAAGCATATATCTGACATTATATGCCAATTTTCTAATAACACTTTTAAGCAGTCAGCCATTGTGTTCCACCGTACCTGTTGTGGTACGGTGGAATAACAATTGCTTTTCCACCAGCTTCTTTATATTTGGCAGATGCAAAGTGAGTGTATTTGAAGTACCGCATTATCGACTTAACTTTATCAGTAATATCTTCTGCATTCAAATCCTTTGCTAGAAGGTTTAATATGTGTGATGAACAGCCGTATGTAAGTATATCCTCGTGAGAAGCTAGTTCTTCCTGTTGGGCTAAATCTCGTCTCATACGGCTCATATTTGCTGCGTTGTCTGTCACTACACTTCGCACCGTACATTTGTAAGTTTCACATTGTTTTATTGCCGCAGTAGTAACTTTAACCAAGTAGTCAGCTGTATGGCTTTCGGCTCCTGTGTCTATTGTATCAATTAAATGAGTTGAGTCTGTCAACACATCGGTAACACAGACACAAACTATCGAGTCCTGCCTGACATTACTCCACCCATCAATTGCCAGATTAACAACTTTGTTTTTCAATTCATTTTTTACGGCTTCTTGAGTCGAGTTGTAGACTTCGTCGAGTAGCTTGCTAGCAATTTGTTTGCGGTTTGGAGGTTTATATCCTGGGCGTAAAATTTCTATTAATTTCAGTAACTCTGGGTGTTCTACGTGGTTAAAAGGCGTGTTAGTAGCAAACATATAACGAGATAATTGTAAATCAATTTTCTTCTTGACTTGTAGCAATAATAAATCTTTTCATTGAAATGTTCACGCTCGCGCTGCTGCTGGTACTGGCATTTTTAGATTGAAGAGTAGTAACAGAAGATGTGGGTGTAGCAGAAGAATTATCTGAAGATCGGGAAGAACCAGCATCACTCAACAACTCCTCCTCCACGTCCCTGTCCGCGTCAAGATTTGCGTCAGTGTTAGAACCGGTGGTGGTGCTACATTGCTGGAAGTGTGCCTCCATTCTTTTCACAAGTCCAACTAGTTCTTTCTTACATTTTCTGCAACGCACCCTATTGGTCTTCAGTGTGGTATTTTCTTGGGGGATCGATGTGAATTGTTCCCAAATTGCATGCTTTTTGCGTCCTGGAGTTGACATTTTTATGAGGTGTTATCAGTCGCAGAATTAATAATGAAATGAAATGTGAGAAAGAAAGGCACTCGTATTTATAGAATTCATATTAAGTAATTCCCCGCCGGTAAAGTCCCGTTAGGAAAGTCCCTAATGGATGGCTGTCGAATGCAATAGTGGTTATTTTATTCCCCTCATTTAAATATAAATATTAGGGATGGGCCTAACTTCGGCATTCTTCCGAAATTCGGTTGAAATGCCGAACATTCGGTATAAGAAAAGAGTGAAATAGTTGCACAATTTTGATTTTAAGATTAATAAAACATTAAAAAAAATCAAATCTGTCATACTCACTCATACCTGATTAAATAAATAAGCCTTTTACATAATTTAAAATCATAGTAATTTATTTATTAATCAAGTAACTAACTGTCATTATCAGTTTCCTTTTTCGACATTTCAATCTTAAGTTTTAGAATTAAAAAATCAAATTCAATAAGTTCTTATTAAATTAGGAAGTCTTATGATTTGAATCAAATAAACTTTTTGAAAATTCAATATATTAATTACTTATAGGTATATTTTATTGTTGTTTGTTAGTTGTTACCATATAAGTGCAGAATAAAAACCGAACTTCGGCATTTTTGATTTTTATCGAATGTTCGATATTTATTTTACTATAGAAAATTTGAAAAGTCAAAAGATCTAGTCTGGAAATGAAACATTATAGGTCGAATTAATTTAAAATAATGCCCTAAACTAAAAAGGACAAAAAAAACAAAAAAAACAAAACAAACACTTGTTTAAAACAATTTGAACTGTTTGTTTTATAAAATTTAAAAAAAACTGTTTTTTTTCCAACCCTGACTCTGGTACTGTTAATAGTAATTTCTAGGAAATTTAATAATTTCCCAAAATTTACGATTTCGGCGGGATTCGAACCCGCGACCTTCTCAAAGTACGGGCTGCGCTGATTACTATGAAACGACATCAAGTACCCGACTAGTCGAAAAAATTTAATTTTCTTTGTTAATAAGTCATTACTAATTCTAAATTTGTTTTGACATTCAATTGCAATTTTGTTTGTCGAAACTAGTTGGGCACATGACAAGGTGGTCCCTATACCACGACCACCTTTGCCCAGCATTGCTCACTGTTTCATTTCGTACTAATTACTATAGACACAGGTCAAACCAGCGTCTGCGTCTCGGACGGTGACGACATTTAGCTGAGACTGGACCTATTTAGCCGCGCACTAGAGAAAGACCAATTTCCAACATTTCTCTGACTTTACACGTAGTATTTTTTTGAGTGTTTGTGTTGTGTTTTACTAGTTATGTTTGGATTAAGTTTTAATGTAGGTAGAGTTTTTAGTGTAAGGTTTTCGATCTGTTGTCAGTACTTTCTCTTTGTTTTTTGTTTATGTGCTGATAAACTTATATTCTATTCTATTCTAAATAAAACACCGTGAACTGTGATTGGTAAAAACCGATTTATTTGAGATCCAATTCGAGAGAACCCGAAACCGTTAGTGCGATCTAGGGCTGGGTCACTTTCAGCAGCAATATCTG
>OZ007544.1:8942611-9015195 GCA_963931895.1 Eupithecia pulchellata
GGCATAGAATTTCACCACCCCAACTCTTCCCGTGGGTGTCGTAAGAGGCGACTAAGGGAAACACAGCGGGGGGCGGGCAGCAGCGCCTTCTGCAGAACAACTACACCGAACTGCGATCCCCAACCCAACCCATGCCCAGCGTGGGGATTATAGGCAATAACCCCCAAATAATGATGCCATCTATGGCGCTCATTAGGGGAGGCCTATGTCCAGCAGTGGACTATTATAGGCTGATAATGATATCTATACTAATATTATACAGAGGAACAGATTTGATCGTTTGTTTGTTGTTTGAATTGAATAGGCTCCGAAACTACCGATTTGAAAAATTCTTTTACCATTAGAATTAACAGTAAGTCATCAAAGGAATAAAACACCCACTTGTGACTACAATTGTCACTCATTACATTACTAATGACGACTTTTCAATGCGACGTTTATAAAGTGGTTGCCATAGACTAAGATAGATGGCGCTATAGGAAACTCGCCTCCCACTTGTAACTGACAACGTTATAACAAACTTAAACTCAAAATATATTTATTGCAGAATTACATGATAAAAAGATTGTACAGTGAAAATAGCAGATACAATGTATTTTTCCCAATATGAGCGTGCAATTTTTGGTCTGTTAGAATGTAATTAGAATAGTTCACACTCACACTCCGACCCCATTCATCACGCTACCTCTTCCGATTTAAATACCGCCTTATTAGCGAGGAAATTCTATGACAAATAAACTGATCTGGGGATCTGCCCACCACTCCTCACACTCCGACCCCATCCATCCATCACGCTTCCTCCCCTGATTCGCCTGATGCTGTAAGCAGTGTACGGATAAAATATGGAAGCATTCCAAGAAAATACGCCCGCAACTTGACACTACATTGCTCAACTGCAAAATAAACCTACTTGTCAAAAGTGTGTCGCTGATTTTGCAAGAATTTGTTAAATCTAGGGAAGCACAGTTAAAAGTAGACTTTATTCTCTTGATGTTTGGGATTAAATTGTCGTTTATCGTGTAGGTCGCATATGTAATTTTCTATACCCACATGTCATTATCACAGCACACTTTGTGTTGTGTCATTTTTTAGCGCAAGGAATGCTTCCATTTTTTATCCGTTTACTAGCTGTAAGTACAAGACTGTGCTCACTTCTCACACATCTGGCGCTCCCATCCACCCATCACGCTTCGTCCCCCGATTCAAGTACGCCCGACGCTGTAGTACAATATAGCTCACTTCGCGCAGATCTCGCGCTTCCATCCACCCATCACGCTTCCTCCCCCGATTCAAGTCCTCCCGATGCTGTAGTACAATATAGCTCACTTCTCACACATCTCGCGCTCCCACCCATCCATCACGCTTCCTCCCCCAATTCAAGTCCTCCCGATGCTATAGTACAATATAGCTCACTTCTCACACATCTCGCGCTCCCACCCATCCACCCATCACGCTTCCTCCCCCGATTCAAGTCCTCCCGATGCTGTAGTACAATATAGCTCACTTCTCGCACATCTCGCGCTCCCACCCATCCATCTCACTGCCTCCGATTCGAGTACGCCCGATGCTGTAGTACACTAATGCTCACTTCTCGCAGATCTCGCGCTCCCGGTCGGCGTGCTCCTTGATCGCGGCCACCTCCTGCAGCAGCAGCCGGGCGACGCGCTCGTGCCGCGCCGCCTGCTCGCGGAGGCTCGCCAGCTCCGACTCCTGCGACTTGCACACTGACTGACAGCTCTCTAACTCCTGCAACGGACGAAGTCATATCATTCATTTTTAAATAACTTTTGAGGACGTCAGTAAATTTATTTTGTATTTTAGTACGTAGTAGTTGTGTATTAGTTTTTATTTAGATTTTTGTTATTTAAGCGCTATTAGAATGTTATGCTAATTTCTTTAATGTGTAGTTATAATGATGGTACCTGGTGCTGAAATAAATGAATTAATTTTTTTTATTTATTATTACAAAAAAAAAATCTGTAACTGGATTACAATATGTTGTTCCTTAAGACCCTCATTCAAGTATAAAAACTGTTGTGTTAGAGGATCTCGCTCTTGTCTATAACAAACGTTACAGATGATAATATTTAATGTAGGTACTAAATTAACAATGGAAAACTTAAAATCTCTGTCTGTTGCGACTTGCACACCGACTGACAGCTCTCTAACTCCTGGAACGGAGAAAACAGAATGGTAGCCATGGTGTGCTCATAAATGACTATCGTCTCCGACATATACGGCTATAGTCATCTAGCCATCTCTGGCATATAGTCAATATTATAATCAGGATGCTGTTCGCGCTATCCCGGACTCTGCGCATCAGGGAGGCAGTCTTTTTGCAAACTATTTTGTTAGTTAGGAGATATCAGAAGTACACGGACGATGTCCAGCCCCACGGCCCCCGTGTTACCTGCGCCAGCCCCACGGCCCCCGTGTTACCTGCGCCAGCCCCACGCTGGCCTCCTGCGCCTCGAACTCCTGGAGGCGCGCCTGGCTGAGCTGGCTCTGCAGCGCGGCCAGCTCGCGGCTCAGCTCCGAGACCGTCTGCTTCAGGAACTCCACCTCTTCGTTACTGCTGCTGTCTGACGCTGGAGGGTTACCAGGATTTAACATAAGTAGGATAACTTAAGGCTCCGGGCACGGATGAATTTCCCATAATAACGTAATACCAAAATGATTTGTAATTAGAGCATATTTTCACCATGTACTGCTATTATTTGTATTAGAATAGTATTTATCTAGGTTCCTACTCGTACAACAAGCTTTTCTGAAAATAATCGTCTATTTACACAAATAACAAGAAAGTGTGTTTTCTTTGTCCGAATAAAATCCGATTTGGTTTAATTTCAATTCAGTGAAGTGTTTTGAAATAATTTTGCTGTAGGAACCTAGATAAATACTATTCTAGTACAAATAATAGTATTACACGGTGAAAATATGCTCAAATTACAAATCATTTTGGTATTACATTTGTATAGGAATTTTATCCGTGCCCGGAGCCTTAATAACCTGATGGAGCTGAGGGAGTGAGCCCTTGCATCTATATACAAGTGAAAACTAAGAGCAAAGGAGTCAATCTATTAGACCCCTAAAAGTTTTAGTTCAAAGTAGGTATGTATTATGTAATAAGTACTTAATAGCAGTTAAGTTTTGATTTACTGTATAATCATATAATAATAAAAAACTTTATAAGCCTTTTTTAATATCACTTACTGTATTTCCGACCTGTAACATGGTTTCATTTATTGATAAATGATCTGTATATGTTTCCGTACCTGTATCGTTGGAGTCAGTGAAGTCGATGTCGATCCCTTGCGCCGGCAAGGCTTGCATCAGCACGGTGCTGCGACGCTTCAGTTGCTTGTTCTGTTTGTACCACTCTCCCGCTTGCGCCATCACCCTGTACGTAACAAAACAAACATCCTGTAAATTTCTGAAAATAGTTAATTAAGTAATACATTTCACTAACTGATTTTGTCTAACGTTTGTGTTTTTGTATAACATTTTGTAACCTAACGGTTACAAAACAGACAGTACCTAAGTCAAGGCCTAGGTAATTTAAAACCGTGTTTGTGTTATGAATAAGAATAATTTATTTTCAAATTTACAGTTTAGCATTAAAGTTAAATACAACTATTTACTTATAAAACTAAGCAATTTATTCTAACAACAACTTAACATCCTAAAGGCTTACACTATTGTGCTATAGAAATTAGTTACTTTAAGGCTTCCATCCAAATGTGGTATGTTTCGTACCTTCCGTGCTAGTTATAAAACTGTATAACGGCAAGATAGTTATGGAAACAAATAAGTAAAGTTTACTTCCTGTAAATAAGCAATTAAGTAATGCATTTGACTAATTGCTTTTGTCTAACCGTTAGACAGTAGGTACCTAAGTCTAGGCCTAATTCAAAACCAGTGCTTTTGTTATGGAACCAAATAAGTTTCCATTCTGTAAATAGACAATTAAGTGATGCATTTCACTAACTGCTTTTGAATTGGGTTATACAGTAGGTACCTCTCTAGGCCTTATTCAAAATCTGTGCTTTTGTTATGGAAACAAGTAAATGTTCCATAGGTAACAAAAAAAAATTCAGACAAAGTAGATAATATATATATAGTTATAGCCATTATCAGCCGGAATCGAAACTTCCGATTGAATATCAGATTCAATCAATAATTAAGTACTATGAAGTACTTGGTCAAAACTTAAACATAATTAAATGACAACCTCAATACTTGAGTATTGGGGTCAGAATCGTCAAGCACTCATTAAAAAGTTTTAATGTCTGATAACAAGGTCGGGCAAGCGTGTTTAAGGATGATGACCTTAACTCTTGACATAAAGGTAAAAATTGCCGGATAAAACTTTTAAATTTAAAAAGTATTAAGCTGGTTGAAGCCAACTAAGATTCCAAACTCTAAAGCAATGACCAGAGAGGCCTGTGACAGACAACTGGACAGACAAATGAACATCAAGATCTTCCAAACGTTGGATACCTACGCGGAGGACAAATGCCTAATCGAACCTCCAACCTCCACATATCAGGTTAGCGGATCAGCAGCCTTATTGTCTAACTTGAAGTCCATTACCAGTGAACTTCAAACCGATTACCGGTTGTAGACCCAGTCAGAATGTTGTCGGCATTGTCTAAGGTATTCCACTGGTCTTCGGTTTCAGCTATTCTTCAGTTGCCACATCCAACATACCAGCAGTATTCTGCAGATCCTGCCTAATTGTGTCGTTGTTTCACTATGTTTACCAAGTCACGGTCTACACACGCTCTTTCGTCTGCTCATCATATCTAAATCACATTAAACTTAGATTTAGATCGACAAAGAAACATGTACCTATTAGACTTAGTCTATAACAAAAAAAAGAAAGATTTGATTGTTGGTTTGAATTGAATAGGCTCCGAGCACCACTTTAATATATTGATTGGTGCTCAAATGGGAATACCTTTGGTGCTCAATGCATAGGTGCCCAAAAATAGGTGCTCAAACGGGAATACTTCGAAACTACTGGATCGATTTGAAAAATTCTTTCACTATTCGCATCCCAAATTTTCCCTGATGAGCATAAATGCAATAGAATATAAAAAAAAATTGGGATCCGCATCAAACATTCATTTTTTGTTAAAAACCCGTGCGAATCCGGGGCGGACCGCTAGTGATATTATAAATATATGTCGGCGCGAAGACGTTATTTCTACACTACGATCTAGTTTTAAGAATTAACTGAGTGTTTAAACCTCTAAAATTAACCAAGTCTCGTCAAGACTTGGTTAGGTTTCCTATAAGAACTTTGTGATAATTCAAAAACATCGCCCCGAGTTTGCTCCTTTGTTATTGTGAAAACGCTAGGCAACCTTTTGCTATAAATAAAGCCACCGGGCGAGTAAAACATTCAGTCTTGCTCGAGCACTCGGAGGGAACGGACCTCCCTGGAATAAATCAAACGTTCTTGTTTCTAACTGCTGTTTCATTGGGACTACCTTCTATCGAGGAATATCCGGACAACGAAAATCGTGACGTCATCACTGCTGACGTCATCACTGATCGTCACGACACGTCACGACTGTGTCGTGGGATCGTTCGGGCCAGGAATCTCTTTCTCGGTCGCCGGTTGGATAGAGCAGACTTCTACCAACAAGACAATGATGATAGTGACATCAGTCCTGGTGACGTCACCCATTTAAAAAGCGTAACGAGGGTTCTTCCCTCGTCATCAGAAGTGGGATCAGGGCCTGCTAGCGCTTCTGATCCAAACCACCCCAGCGAGGTCATCACTGCCTCAATAACTTCATAACCACGTACCAGCCAGTAAAACCAGTACTCCGGGGTATAACAACCACGGATACACCAAGCCCCTCTATGGCAGGAAAAGCCGAACGCATAGACAGTCCTGGAGAATGATAAACGACCGTGGAAAATTGCCCTTGATCATCTCCGCCCAACAGGCAAACAACAAATCGTGTCGGCGGGAGAACCTAATCCACACGGTCCTCGAAACACTTTCTACTTCCCGTGCTGTATTTGTGAGCTAGAACGATGGGTAAACAACCGTGGAAGATGGCCCTAGATTATCTCCGCCCAACAGGCATGCAACAAACCATGTCGGCGGAAGAAACCAATCCACACGGTCCTCGAAACACTTTCTACTTCCCGTGCTGTACTTTGCGAGCTAGAAACGATGGATAAACAACCGTGGAAGATGGCCCTAGATTATCTCCGCCCAACAGGCGTGCAACAAACCGTGTCGGCGGAAGAAACCAGTCCAGAAGGTCCTCTGAACACTGTCTACTTCCCGTGCTGTACTTTGTGAGCAGGCTTGCAACAAACCATGTCGGTGGAAGAAACCAATCTACTTACCGCGCTGTGTACTTCGTCAGCTAGACACGATGGATAAACAGATAAGTTGATAACCACTTTTACTTGCGAGCGTTCATGCTTCATTACAAACTACATCTCATTTCCTATTCTTATCCTCCTAATCTACGAGAAACCTCCGAGTACCATCTACGAGTACCATCTACGAGTACCATCTACGAGTACCATCTACGAGTACCATCTACGAGTACCATCTACGAGTACCATCTACGAGTACCATCTACGAGAAACCTCCGAGTACCTATAACCTCCGAGAAACCTATAACCTCCGAGAACCTATAAACTCCAAAGACCTTACCCATTTTCGTAATACTTACAACTCGTTGTAGTATAAACAGGTACCAAACTTAAAAGCAATTTCTCTTTGTTACAGAATCTACGAGAACATACGAGAACCACACAGCCATGACCAAATTAAACTAACCTTTTCGAGAACCTCCGAGAACCATCTACGAGAACCTCCGAGAACCATCTACGAGAACCTCCGAGAACCATCTACGAGAACCTCCGAGAACCATCTACGAGAACCTGCGAGCACCATCTACTAGAACCTGCGAGCACCATCTACGAGAACCTGCGAGCACCATCTACGAGAACCTCCGAGCACCATCTACGAGAACCTCCGAGCACCTTCGATATACAAACTAAACTAACTTCTTCGAGTACCTTCCAAGCTAAGTTAACCTGACCTTCTACGAGAACTAAACTAACTTCTTCGAGTACCTTCCAAGCTAAGTTAACCTGACCTTCTACGAGAACTAAACTAACTTCTTCGAGAAACTTCCAAACTAACTTAACCTGACCTTCTACGAGAACCTCCGAGTACCATCTACGAGTACCATCTACGAGAACCTCCGAGAACCTTCGATAAACAAACTAAACTAACTCCTTCGAGAAACTTACAAACTAAACCTGACTTTCTACGAGAACCTTGTTTGCAACTCGATGGAGTTGTACACAGATACCAAACTTAAAAGCAAAACCTTTGTTACAGTTACAGTAACCGCTGACCCGGCTGGTGCAGAGCGCGCACCGCCGTGCAGAATGGCCGTGTCGGCGCGAAGACGTTATTTCTACACTACGATCTAGTTTTAAGAATTAACTGAGTGTTTAAACCTCTAAAATTAACCAAGTCATCGACTTGGTTAGGTTTCCTATAAGAACTTTGTGATAATTCAAAAACATCGCCCCGAGTTTGCTCCTTTGTTATTGTGAAAACGCTAGGCAACCTTTTGCTATAAATAAAGCCACCGGGCGAGTAAAACATTCAGTCTTGCTCGAGCACTCGGAGGGAACGGACCTCCCTGGAATAAATCAAACGTTCTTGTTTCTAACTGCTGTTTCATTGGGACTACCTTCTATCGAGGAATATCCGGACAACGAAAATCGTGACGTCATCACTGCTGACGTCATCACTGATCGTCACGACACGTCACGACTGTGTCGTGGGATCGTTCGGGCCAGGAATCTCTTTCTCGGTCGCCGGTTGGATAGAGCAGACTTCTACCAACAAGACAATGATGATAGTGACATCAGTCCTGGTGACGTCACCCATTTAAAAAGCGTAACGAGGGTTCTTCCCTCGTCATATATAATGGTTTCTTTTACACTTTTTCCACTAGTGGACCAGAAATTTAAGAGAAGAGAAGAATTAAAAATAAGACCTTATTTCTTATTTTATAATACCTAATTCTATGAAATTTGACTTGAAGTGCTTATTTTGTAATCCTAAATAAATATATTGATGTCTGATGATGCACGAACTCACTTGTGCATGACCCCCTGGTCCACATCCTGCTGGTTCCTGAGTGCCTGGTACTCGTGGTATAGTCTCTCGGAGGCGGCGCGCAGCTCGGCGAGGGAGCGCTCCCGCTCCGCCAGCGCGCGGGAGAGGAGGGAGTGCTCCTCCTGCAGGATGCTGTGGCGACGTTGTAGGTCCTCATACTCACGCTTGCCTGGAAACAGAAATAAATCAAAATCAAAGTGCTTTATTTCCTTTACACCACAGGACTCTTGGACACTAGACACTACTACTACTACTAGACACTCTTGAATAAATACCTCGAGAACATGAAAAGTACTTATTCATAGGTTCATGCTCGAGAGAATACAATCCATCCTCTGTCTGAACACAATATGTAAATAGCTAGGTACCTACGGCTAAGCACTCTTTTTCAGGGATAAAAATAAGCCTACGTCCTTTCCTGGGGTATGTCTACGTGTGCGTTCGCCCAGCAAAAAGTATCGTCTTTTCAAGAATCGAATGATGCAGATAATTTGTGCCCTATGTCGTGTAAATGTGCCCAAAATTTTAAATTTGTGCCCCCAAGGGCTGCAGAGTTATTTAGGAAAATCTGATTTTGCTGCACGAACGTTCGCCCAGCAAAACTTTTTTTAAAAAAAGGGTATAGCTGTATTTTAAATATGCAAAAAGATAGCTTAAATACTAGTGTAAATGTGCCGTAAAAGCAAAATTTGTGCCCCTAAAGGTTTTAGAGATATTTAGTTTTTTGCTGGGTGAACGTTTTGGTGATTTCTATATCTCGGAAACGGCTGAACGCACAGTCATAATTTTTTGTTCCTACAGATACGGTAAATTTGTGCCATTTGTGCCGTAATTTTCATTAACATGAGTAGCATGGTTCAGGAGCTATTATTGTTTTTCCTAGAAAACGGAAAAATGCTCTGGCTCTCGAATGAACAAGACCATCGACTTCACGTTGGTGCCGACTGGTACCCATTATATATTCACACGATCCTGTAAAGTTTCACCGGCCTACTACTTATAATAGACGAGTTATTAACGATTTTGTCTTTTTTTTGAGGTTATTTTGAGTGAAATTACTTAGGATACGAAAACACTAGTTTCCTGTGAGCTGGCTTATTACATGCTTCTACAATAATTTGAGCCCTATTTTAAGAATACGTATGCAAAAAATCATCTTTGTATACCCAATACTTTAGACAATAATGGTAAAATACCATTCGAAGTATTTTTGGTAGATAACCAGACCAAATTCGAATGAACATTAAAAAGCGGCCGTACGATACTACAAGCTATCCTTCCTTACTTGGTGGCGTTGTAATGAAATTTAAGTAGTACAGATGCGTACAGAATTGTTAAGTAGAAAATAATATTTATGTCACGAAAAATATTTTACATGAAATAAAATGTGAATTATTTTGTTTTTAATAATCTTACTATTATAATAAATGGGAAAGTCTGTGTGAATGTTCGTTATAAGTACCTAGGTAATCTTTGTGACTACTTAAGTGATTTAAATGAAATTTCGTAGGTAGGTAGGTAGATAGTTTAGGACCTAGAGTAGGATTAAATAGGCTAAAATTTGGAAATTTTAACCTCTGAGGGGGTTAAATATGGTGGTAAGGGTTGTATGGAAAATAATTTTTACTTGATTCGATTCACTCAAAACTCGGTATAAATGAACTATGGACTGAATAATTAAACATGTAGGTATTTTTACACAACCCCTAGGGGGTGTGCAATAAATTTCTGAAATTTATACGAAAAAAAACTGGTTCGCGGGCAAAGCTGCGGGGTGCATCTAGTACACTATAATTTGTAATGTAGGTATTACTAAAAATAAATTGTCCGGAGACAACGGCACATCAGTGACCTGTTGAGATAATAATGAATGAATGATTTAACACCAAATACCTATAGGTACAACTTGACATCTGATCTAGCTTGATGTGCCGTTGACAGTATAGGTATTTGTTTTTTTTTAGAAGGTAAGTAATAAGATAACAAAACAGTATTGTTCTTTTTTTACATTGATTTATTTTTTATAGACAAATAACAATGAATATGCTATTGTAAATTACAATAACCCGAGAGGCAGGCAGACTCAAAAACAAATTACTTATGGGTGCGTGCGATAAGGATGTGTGTGTGTGTGCATTCGAAGAGCACACACAACGGTCGTCGGTCACTCCGAGTTGAATATTGTATTTACTTATCAATTTGTAGAGCGTGTTGGCAAATACTTAGGTACCTACCATTATAATATTGGTACCTATGAAAAGGTTGGCTCGTTATGATTTAGCAAACAAACAAACCAGCCTACTAATTATTTATTCGCAAAAGAGCCGTGGATTATTTTCTTACAGGGGATACTCTTTAGGATTATCAGATAAAAAACATATGTAGGTACAGGTATGCCTACGTATAGGTACTTACTAAGTAGGTACCTACTTAATTATTTATTGAAAAGAGCATTTTCATCATATTATATTCATCATTTTTCATTATTCATCATCAAAAGTATATTTTTAAAATGACAATTCCACTTTTGTACGCAACGTTCTCTAAACACTAAATATTATCATGACGATTTAAGAAGGATAGCTTGTAGTATCGTACGGCCGCTTTTTAATGTTCATTCGAATTTGGTCTGGTTATCTACCAAAAATACTTCGAATGGTATTTTATCATTATTGTCTAAAGTATTAGGTATACAAAGATGATTTTTTGCATACGTATTCTTAAAATAGGGCTCAAATTATTGTAGAAGCATGTAATAAGCCAGCTCACAGGAAACTAGTGTTTTCGTATCCTAAGTAATTTCACTCAAAATAACCTCAAAAAAAAGACAAAATCGTTAATAACTCGTCTATTATAAGTAGTAGGCCGGTGAAACTTTACAGGATCGTGTGAATATATAATGGGTACCAGTCGGCACCAACGTGAAGTCGATGGTCTTGTTCATTCGAGAGCCAGAGCATTTTTCCGTTTTCTAGGAAAAACAATAATAGCTCCTGAACCATGCTACTCATGTTAATGAAAATTACGGCACAAATGGCACAAATTTACCGTATCTGTAGGAACAAAAAATTATGACTGTGCGTTCAGCCGTTTCCGAGATATAGAAATCACCAAAACGTTCGCCCAGCAAAAAACTAAATATCTCTAAAACCTTTAGGGGCACAAATTTTGCTTTTACGGCACATTTACACTAGTATGTAAGCTATCTTTTTGCATATTTAAAATACAGCTATACCCTTTTTTTAAAAAAAGTTTTGCTGGGCGAACGTTCGTGCAGCAAAATCAGATTTTCCTAAATAACTCTGCAGCCCTTGGGGGCACAAATTTAAAATTTTGGGCACATTTACACGACATAGGGCACAAATTATCTGCATCATTCGATTCTTGAAAAGACGATACTTTTTGCTGGGCGAACGCACACTATGTCTACCTCCCTGCCAAATGTCATTAGGATCCTTTCAGCCATGTACATTTAATAGTACTAGCGGTCCACCCCAGCTCTGCATGTATATACCAAAATTTTAATTTTTCATACCGAACCGTAACTGTTTTGTAAATATTCTACAGCCTACTATGTTCATCGCGGAAAATCAAGGATTCTAATGGTAAAAGAATTTTTCAAATTGGTCCAGTAGTTTCGGAGCCTATTCAATTCAAACTAACAAACAAACATTCAAATCTTTCTATTATAGATAATAATAATAATAAGATAGAGATGAATAATCAAATACATATGTGATATAAGTTAGGTGATAATTGACTTGATAAATAAACATTTTTGTTCTGCATTACTGGTACAACCTCGCACTAGTTATGTTTCTAGCAGATAGTAAGGCTAGGCTGATATAATGACTAACTTATTTCCTGAGATCATAGCGGAGACTAAAAGATATAAGTGTAGCAGTATTAACATTGCACAGTTTACTCAGTTAATGTAGAGTGAAAAATATCAGGATTACTTAAATTGGTCAATGACTAAAGGACTTTCTCAAAAAATTACATTAAGTAGGTATTACTGTATATTTCCTTCGCTTTCCTTACACTTGATAAGAGGTAAGTAAATTATACAGGTAAAATAACATTGACACGGCATAAATATGGCTGGTCTGAATTGTTCAGAAGTAAGATAATTATCTCAAAAACAACACAAGACACAAAGATAAAGACTTAGCCCAATATCCAAGTCAAGATTTCATTACATTAAAAAGTTAGTAGGTAGTGGGTACATAATGAAGTTAAACTTTTGTGGAGGTTTATTTGAATAGGTAAGTAAATACCAATGTAAGTAATAACCTTTCTTAGAAAAAGTGACCAATAGTTATAAACTACCTACAATTACTAATCTTGTTTCTTACACATAATATACTAAGTACCTTCTAAGAAACCTATTGTTTTTGCTGTGGTTTTCTATTAATAAAGTTGATAAGTTTGTATGTACTTGGTAAGTACACTAATGTAATTATCACTAAACAAACAATGAGTTTTAATGTATCTCTTGTGGTTGGTTTTCACATTGAATTTGGCTGGAGTAGAGGTAGGTACTTACCAATACCAACATTAAACCCTTTTAATTTATATCCAACCTACATCATAATCATAACTCACCAACACCAGGCATGCAATTGTAAATCTTTTAATTAGTAAGTGTAGTCAGGAACCTTTGATTATATACTTGTCTAGATAGAGAGTTCGAGTTTCAAAACGGTTAAAAATGTATCACCCCACTGATGGGTTATAAGCTCGTTCCGCCCGCTCAGTTGTGACGCTGTCACTGTATGGTAAACACGCGATCTGTGAGATACAAAAATTAGGATTTGCGCCATAAAAGTGTGCAGAAATTACAGTGGACGTTTGCAAACAATTTAAAAAATCACTTATCATCGGTAAGTAAACTTAGAATTACTAAATAAGATAGAGAAACAATTAAATAAGTAAAGTTTTTTCTGTGGTTTTATACGACGCCATGTTTACATGGTTGCCAGCTCTTGGAGTATAAAATTTCGCAGTTTTGTGATTTTTAATTTGAAAAAAATATTTTGTCATGACCCAACAAATACATATTTTTCCGTAACTATTAGCGTTATTAAAAGTGAAACCATTTACTATTATTATTATGCCAACCTTAATGTATTAATCGGTAGTTAAAATTGATATTAATTTTGCGGTTTTTTGTGATGTTTGATACGAAATAACGACGACCACTGTGGCGCGGTGGGCGAAGGTCCGCCTGTGACGCAGGAGGTTGCGGGTTCGATTCCCGCCTCGGGACAAATATTTGTACGATCTGCAGATATTTGTTCAGGGGTTCTGGTTGTTTTCTATGTATAATAAAAAATATCTATCTATTTAATAATATTATATTATGTGTATCAGTACCCATAACACAAGCTCTGCTTAGTTTGGGGCTAGATAATGCTGTGTGGATTGTCTAGCATTATTTATTATTTATTAAATACAACCAAGGTGTCAATTTGGGGGGGGGTTCTAGGGTTGATAAAGAAAGTATCTACATTTACACCGTATACCTACTAAATAAGGAAATTATAGTTTACCTATTTAAATTACAAAAACCTGCGGCTGCGTTGAATGGTTAAGCCAGTGTCGTCTACTTTTTTTTACAGAATACCTACTGATCCTGTTTTAAGAAAAAAGCGGATAGAAATTATAAGAAAAAGCCGGAAAGAGGATGTCTGGAACCCAGCGAAGACAGCAGTTATTTGCTCTTTAAATTATAAGCTGCATAAATAAATAATCCTGTACTGTGTGTGTTTTTTTACAATAGATTTATTTACCTAGTAATCCTTATTAAATTTTTATAATTATAGAAATAATATAATTTAAAAATATAAAAATACAATTTTTCTTTACCCCTACTATTATTGGAAATATTCAAAAGCGGGTATCACTCGGTACGGCCAGATGTGACGTTGCGCTCCTGTAGTTACACATACTTGTGTGCGTAATTCGCACACAAGCCCTTCAAACCTGGCCTGTTGTTTTTGTTGCGATTGCAGCGCAACACTCTATCTAGACAAGTATATAATCAAAGTCAGGAACAAATAAATTGCTAGGTAGGTCAGTTTACTTTGTCGACCTTCCTTCGCTGACGTGAAGAAAATTTTAGTAAATATTTTAATAATAAACCGGTATTTGCTTAAAAGAGAAAAAGGAAGTTTATTAGATAAGATCGAGGAAAATAGCACAGAGCATATAATCACTACGAAAATAGGGCGAATGGCCGATGTTTTTTATACTTGGCCCACTTGCCATAAATTTAATGGTCTAGGTCTCATAAACATTTAAAAAAACAAACCATAATTTCCTTGTGGCTGTGATAGGTTCTACTCTGCAAAAATAACCGGACGGAGAGGGCTGGAGACGTAAAACGAACGAAACCCAAAACTTGAGATCGAATTAACGTCCTTTTGTTTTTTGAACGTTTAGCACACATGGTTTCTTTTGTTTACAAAACAAAAGTGACAGTTTCGTTTTGGTTGACGAGTGAGTTTCTGACACTTTCTTTCTTTTTCTAATATAAATATCAAAACGAAATTGCTTGTAGGGTTGGCCCCTAAAACATCGATAAAATTCTATTATTACATTTATTACCTATCTATTATATTAGATAATATTCTCGATTACTTCTTCATAATATTCTCGTTATTACTTTTATCAAAGTACTACAATCCCAGTTTAATATTTAATCGTGTAAAATTGTGTACCCGGGTAAGGTACCTAGGCACATATTAAATTGAGTCACTTATAATACCTACCTATTTTATTTTATTTGTTGAGCAATGTAGACGATAACGTGAGTAACGTGAACAATGACAACAAACAGGTAAACCGTTGTTTTAGGCCTTTGTCAGCTTAAACTTTACTGGACAAAAACCACGTATGCTATCATTGGAGGAATTCTTAAATAATGATGTGGTAAGCAACAGGTTATCATTGATAATCCGCAAATACGAGAAAGCCTTTTAAAATTTGATGTTTTCATTTGCATTATGGTACGGGAAGTTACGGACATGCGCACTTGCAATAACAACATTGAAAAATCTTCTACGCAGGTAACATAAGCGAGGTATTGCAAAACAGTACAGACCTTTCTCTGACTTGAGGAGGGAGGCTTTGTGCTTCCTCTCAGCTTCTTCATATCGGTTTTTCCATTTTTCAACGTAAGTAGAGAGCGCGATGTTAGCCTCCTTGGTGTTGTGGTTCGCGTCGGGCGGCGTCATCCTGACAGCCGTGGTCGGCGCGGCCGCGGGGGACACAGTGGCGCGCGGGATCCTGGTGGCTGCGGCGGCGGGGCAGAGAGAGACGGCGGCCGGCCGCGCGCCTTGACACTCATTGCTCGAAGCGATCGCAAATACATTATCACTATTCCTTTTAATCATTTTTGCATTGAAACTTTACAAAACGCGCGCGTCGAACGCTCACATCCTCCTGCGATCATGTATGCTACGAAGCACGTGTGAGATCAACAGGCTAGTGCGTTTAATAAAATTTCGCCGATAAAATTTTCTTTGTTCTCGCCTTTGAGGAAAATCCGGTGCGGGCGAATTTGATACGCGATAACTATGTCACCCGCGCTCACTCAATAACGTAGCCTTGGATCCCGGGAGGCTGAAACGGATAAAAGTCAATTGAAAATACGGAATTACGCAGCGCAAGATGTTGTTTTTTCTGTATGACTGTCGAATCACAACTAAGGTCGGCCAGTAGCCCGACGGAGATATGATAATCAGCAGTTCGTGAGTCACACGGCTGGGTGTTTACGCTTTGTTTACAATTTGTAGTCATAGTTGGAAGTATTTCGTTATTCCGTAGAAATGTTTTAGATTAAAATCGTAATCATTACGTTATGCATGATGTTCAGATAAGCTATCGTATGGATGTGCTTGCTCGTAAACCGCAGTCTTTGTTGTTATTTGATATCGGACTCTTCGCGGAATGTTATACTTGTCATTCATTTACTCATTTCTATCTAGCATCGTTTCATATTAAATTGTTATTTTCCTAGAACTATCGATCAACGCATACCTACTCAAGTATAAAAATAATCATCAAAACACATTACACCACATTATTGAAGTAATTATTTAGTTATCTAAGTCAAGTCTCGCTAAAATAGGTATCTATCGGTATTTACCTACTTTGTAGCAAGTGTAGTTACAATTACAATATACCTACAATGATAAGGTAACAGTAACTGAAAATTATGGAAATTTCAGGTTCTTTTGATTCAAAGAATAAAAATTTCTACTTGATTCAAAGAACTAAAAATTATAAAAAAGTAAGTAGGTACCCAATATAATAATAGAATATAATAGCAGATTACGCACTGTCTATTTTAATGGGTTATATTTTAACCCGTTAAAATACCAATGGTTTTTTTAATACTCCACGCATACTTCTCGAAATACCGGGTCTCCGGAGAGCATGAAAATCAAATTCAATAATAATCTGCGTAAATAAAGAAATACCTAACATCAACGTATAAACAGGAGCAGTTAAATTAAGAGCTGTCACAAAAGCTATCTGTGAGCTCTTAGAACTCGTTAATCATGATAACATCTCCCTTATCAAGCCAGATCACATTAAACATTACCGAAAAAGCATTCCCTCGGCCGATCGAATTGGAAACAAAAAACTCACTTAACAACTTTAAATAAATTACTTACAAAGAAACTTCGCAAAATGAATGAAAAAACACAATTCCCAGCCAGCACATGTCAAAGACCAATGAGTATACGCACCGAACTCATTTTGTCCAAGTAGGGTCGGACGGAAATTCTAAATTTATCTTGTTTCCAGCGAAACGGGCGAACGGGGCGAACAGTGTCTTGTCTTGTCTATAATGGACGATTGGTGTGATGGTGTGGGCCGAGACTCGAGACGACCGCGGGTCGGCAGGCTCCGCTGGTGCAAGTTGTACTTGTAAAGTGATTTAATTGTCGAGAACGTCGGAGTTGCATTAATCTTTGTGCTGACATTCATATACAGTAGGTACTAAGCTGCCTACGTCGACGTCGTCGGCCTGACTGTGCAGCAAACACGTGACATATTAAGAAAGTCGTTTTATAACACTCAATTTAACTCCTACTGGCATGCCTTTGATAAACGCCTCAAAACTAAAAAAAACACAGGTATTATTGATGTAATGAATCAGACTAGATTACATAACTGATTCAAAATTAGAACTCTACCTAGAGCCATTCGTAGATCCTTAACTTGCTCATAGATCTTATATTACATAAAAAACAATTATGAACAGAACAAACAAAAACATAAGCTCCCAAAGTAATAATTAAATCTTTCAAAGTGTACCTACGTTAACTGAATCCGAGCCGGATGGCCTTAAAAATGATTTCCATATCAAGCAAACCGGGTTACATTGTAGACCTTATTACTTCCGAACAAGGGGCGCTGATTGTGATAGCCGAGTCTTTCAAAGTTTCGATGTCCCCATTAATGCTTAGGTAAGTACTTACTCGAGACGATGAGAAAAAATGTTGGTCGTCCACTCTGAATGACAGGAGTAGTTGAGAGATACAACAGTAGGAAAGGAAGTTGTTAATTGGCACTTCACATAAATGGAAGACTTTCACTATGGGTACAGCTTTAGTTCTTGCTAAGCGAATGAGGAAAATATTTACTTTGAACCGAAGACCTTTTTTACAACTTCAGATGTAACTTTATAAGCTTCAGACGTAAGCATCGCCGCAGTTTGAAGAAAATGCTAAAAAAAACTCAGGTAGATAACTTAAAAACGTGTGAGTATTAAATGTGTAACTATTCAATACATTCGACTCACGAATTAAAAACGCCAAATAATAATTATGACGAGCGAATTTACCGAGGCGAGCGTTCACCTCGACGGCCTATTTCTGTGTCACTTTGTTATCCTCTGCATCGTAAAACCCCTCCAGCGAGTTTACGGCCTCAGGATTATGTGATGGACCACGTAAATTCCCTTCCTATCTGTCCAGATTACATGATATTATTACAGTTTTATGTTGCTTTTTCTCGTCCTCAGCTAAGCCGATGTGATGCATGGCATTTTTCTCAAAGCTTTATGATATGAATTCTCGTGAAACGTGAAATTGTAGCTCGAACGGCTGCTATGTCAACAAACTCGATTTTATTGCATGTGTAGTTTGTTTTCAACATGGCCCTTTGATGTGAACCGTCGCGGCATATGGATTGAATAGCGGTTTGTTTTGAGAGCATGCTGGTTATCGCTTTGATGTCTTCCTGAATATTTTGCCAAAACCAAAATATGTATCTACTTTTGTGGATATGTAGGTACCTTCATATTTGGTTACATACTTGCCCTGAACTTAATTTACGTAAGCTAAGGTCAAATTCACCAACCATGGCTCCTGCTTGATACTAGGCTTCCTTCTCTAATTTCTTTTGTTGGTACCTAAAATATACTGGTGACGTGGTGACGTAAGTACATTGTTAGAACCAGTTTGACTTCAAAAGTTGGGTACAAAATTTTCTCCTTGACCTTTCCAACCGCCAAAACAATTTCACCAAAACACAAAGTCAATTAAAGTCAACTAACAATTAAACAATTCAAACAGCTAAATTCGCCAATTAGCCGTTATTTGTGAGTAATCTAGTGTCTCCCACATAACAATGTCGCTTGTACCAAATACCAAAGTCGTGGGCGACAAGTTCCTGAAAAGTTTGACTTATTCCTGGCACTAAGGTTCCTTAAAATTCCTATTCCAGTTATTCATTCCATTATATTATGTAGTTCAGTAGCTACAAGTTTTTACCGTTCAAAAACTTATAAGTTAGCAACGATATTACATTGGCACTAATAGGGACCGCTTTCATAACGGTTACCTTCGTTATTTACCAATTACCGTTAAATAAATTTGAATAGGTTACGTATAGTTGGAATAATTTAATTATTAAATTACAATACCAAAACCTAGGTCTCACTTTGATTGAATTGTTTCTTGGTCAATTATATTATTATGTAAGTGCATAGATAGGATTTATTTTCTTATCTATAGGCCAACTACTGATTGTGTAAATTCTTGTGTGATTGAGACAAAAATTGTCTTATCTTTGAACAAGGAAAATTATCCAACGTTGTCAGTATACGTTGGTACAGTATAATATATCATAGTTTATTATATATACATATATCACGATATTATATTATGATATAGGCAGATACCAGCTGTTTCCATTACGACAGCAACGTGATTAAGTATCAAATATTATATTTTCCATCAATTTTCTGGTTTCATAACAGTAACTTACTAGTTTCTCAACTAAGGAATGAAATGAAATATAATGTTAAAAAATCCGACAATGTGTGAAAAATCTATTTTTAAACCATAAATACTTTTTTCCAAACCTAAGGCCTGCAACTTGATACCCCATTTTCTGCTCCCTTCTCACTTAGGTACTACAAAGCTATTCCTAAAAATATGAAATCGCGGGTCCCTTTCGATATTCTGTTCTTTCTTAGTTTTATTTTTATTATGTTTATATTATTTTATAATCTTTATAGTTAAAATTTACTTAATACTATTTTACAAAATTTACAAAAAAAAAAATACTGATCTATGTCCAAGTCAATGAATAAGCGAGAGAAGCGTCGATTCTACGTTCTTACTCATTCCTCTCTGATGAAACGTATTATCATATTTATCGTTCTAGTGGAAGGCTCTTAAAAGACTCTTAACAAGACGGTAAACGACCCGTACCTAGTATCTATCTTTAAAAGTACATAACACATAAATATTCACTTCGGCAATTATCGCATGAACGTAATAAATGAATTTAACGGTAGAGGTACCAAGTCAGTTCTATTTTTAAGTTAACTCTAATAACTCTTTTTAAGATTAATCATGTCAAAAATGTTGTTATGTTTCAAAATGTTCTAAATATAGTAATGAAGGAACATTTCCTTAGAGAACGGGCTTGTTGAGTGATCCAATACCCAATAATGGGCGAGTTGTTTGCGCCCGCTGATGGATCGGTTAGGAACGCAAAGTGCATGTAATCAGACTAAAAATAGATCTTTCGCCATAACTAAACTAAGGCTGGTGTAGGTACTGCTTACCAAAAGATATACCTAAGCAATTAGCAGCATCGTTGATTAGCTTTGATTAGTATAAGAACTACAGTCAAAAACAACTATTAAATTTTATAGCCCTATTATCATTTTGAAGAATACTGAAAATGTTCAAATGCAGTTACAAACAAATTTAAATTAGTAATAATCGCGTTACTTAAATACTTACCTATACCTTAACAATCAGCCAGTCCAAGAAGAGGAAAATATATTGAAAATACTACACTCTCCTTTAAAAATGCACGACAAATCTCTTAAAGTAAATACAGCATTATCTTATGTATTTCATTAAATTAATGTGTTTTATAAGGTCAACTTACCTAATAAATAATATTTATACAGTTCTTCCTCCAACAAGGTTCTACCTACCTACTTTAACAGCAGCGTGTTCCAAACAAAGCGTACACGTCGTTAGGGCATGACTCACACTTGTCTAGTCAGTCCGGTCGACATACGTGACCCCGCATTGTATTGCGATAACATCAGGTGCTCTATTCATATTTCTTAATATCAAAATCATTGCCTATACATACATTAAACATAGAAGAATATTACAAATCTAATGCAAAATAATTAATATATTATTATTTATTTATTTATTAATAAGTCAAAGCCAACAATACACACAAGAAAACATTATAATTAGTAACATTAATAAAAATCTTAGAATAGAGCATGTATTTATAATATACATGCACAATAATAAATTATTACCCACTGAAGTATGAAGATACGAACAATAATGTAAAAACTTATTTTTTTTACTTCTTTGTTATTATACCAAGTATTTTCCAGTCTAACAAAATATTAATGTCTTTGGGCATATGTACCCATCAAAGATAACATTGTTAAAAAGTTTAATAAATTAATCGATGTTTGCAGAATTTAACTAAGACATCTCCAATTTTTGAAAGAGATCGACTTTCTGTTTCGTCCGTTCCTTTCATAGAGATAATATTAATATTTTAGCTAGCTAACACTAACTCTATGGTTTCCTTACTTTCCTTACGATAAAGCGCCATCTAGCTAAATTATTAGAAACTAATTGAATCAAATCAAGCGGAACCAGAAATTAGGTAGCGTTTGGTTCACGACGACTCGAGTGATTGCGTTTCTCATTTATTTTGATATTTTATCGCAAGATGGCGCTACATGTGTCAATCAGTGGCACAAAGATGAAGTTCTATGATGGTTGATGGGTTGATGGATGACTGATGAGCTTTCATGGCAGAAGAGAAAGGGTGGGAGTTCAAATCCTGATTATTCATTTGGATTCTGCTCAAATTGTCAACTTTCATTGTTGTCGTATTGACTTGGACACATTTTTGTTATTGCTAGGTACCTAATTGAAGAAAAACATCGCGATATAAAAACTCCTTCGTTAAGCCACCCTCTAGCAAACTATTCGAAATTTAAAAGCGTCTCAATCCGTGTCCCCAGGGGTTGACGACCTCAAGTGTGGGGCTCTCGATAATCGAAGTTTTCTCAACACACGCCCACGAAGATACCAGTGGCCCGGCATGCTGCTCCTGGTAACAAGAACTTGAGTCCAGCATTTTTGTGTGTTTTTGGACCAAGAGGAGACGGGTACGGTCCGTGGTCACCCAGTCCCGTACCTAATCACCCGGTCCGTTCTCCCCCAATTTGGTTCAGTAGGTAGGATCAACTGTATCTGAAACGATTTTTTATGAAAAGTGCTGTCAGGTACCAGGTGATAGGCTTTAGTGATGAATATGTAAAATATTGAATTTTGTTGATGTAAATTTGTAAGTACTTACCTACAGCCATTTAAATTGAGAACTCCTTGAAATAAGTAATTAAATATTTTTTAATGGATATGCATTTATTATTTTCACGTTGTTTGTAGGTTCCTACTACGAGTACTTCCTACTTATACCTATGTACCTACTTATTACCTACTTAAAAAAGCAAACGCAGCTCGGCGCGCCGCAGTCGTGTGCAGGGGCCACGGCGGCGGGGCCACCGGGGCCATAATCTAGAGATTCCTTGCATTTCCTACTTATGTTATTTGCGGAAATCAATTCTGTCCCTCGGGCCATTGAGATGTCTCCGCTCTTGTTCTCGAGTGCCAATAGCTTGTAGGTAGAGTCACTGCCAGTTTAAAGTTGCACGTGCCTTCATCATCGCACGTATTTACTACCGGATAAATGGCGATACAAATTCAATAGGTGCTCTATTTTTATTGCGTTCATGACATTTAGGTAAAGAAGGTCTTTGAATCTTGGAAACCCAAGATGAACTCTACAATATAAAATAGGTAAAACAGATATACCTACCTACTAAGTAGGTTAGTAGGTATACCTAGAATCTTGAAAAGGATAAGATAAAGCTAAAAATATTGAAACAAAAAATGTTTCGGTTTTGTACACACATAATGTGGCACTCTGTGGGTAGTTTTGTACACACATAATGTGGCACTCTGTGGGTAGTTTTGTACACACATAATGTGGCACTCTGTGGGTAGTTTTGTACACACATAATGTGGCACTCTGTGGGTAGTTTTGTACACACATAATGTGGCACTCTGTGGGTAGTTTTGTACACACATAATGTGGCACTCTGTGGGTAGTTTTGTACTTGTTTTGTACACACATAATGTGGCAGTCTGTGGGTAGTTTTGTACACACATAATGTGGCACTCTGTGGGTAGTTTTGTACACACATAATGTGGCACTCTGTGGGTAGTTTTACCCTTAAGGCTCCGGGCACCACGGATGAATTTCCCATACAAAGAAAAATGATTTGTAATTTGAGCATATTTTCACCGATCACCGATCATTGATCTGCTATTATTTGTATTAGAATAGTATTTATCTTGGTATCTAGGTACAGCAATTTTTTTTCAAAACACTTCACTGAATTATAACGTGTTTTCAAAGTAAACACGTTTTCTTTTTATTTGTGTAGATAGACAATTATTTTCACAAAATCTTATTGGAGCCAAAGAAAGTCCCCCGCGCTAGGGGGATACCCTAAAATTTATTTATAATAACCTAATACATAAATATACTTCAAAGTTTAATAATTAGTTTAGTAATTTTTTCTACTTAGGTACGAGTAATTGTGTTATAGTTCGACCGAAACCGCTGTACCGCTTCTGAGGTATGCGCGCGGCGAGACGGGGGGGAAGTATCGGCCGCTCCGATCCATCAGTCTGCCGTCGACGCTCACGGCAGTAGGTCGCCTTTGTACCGGACGGTCTATGTCAGATACACATGAGATAAATATCCAAAGATGGGCCGAGCGCTATCTCGTGATGTCAAGGCCATAATTTTTAAAGTGGCCGAATATTTTAAGAAAAGAAAAGCAGACAGAGAGAGCTTTGAATATAAAAGTGATGCAAATATTGCCAAAATCGTGGCAGACGCTACGGGGTACTGCGAAAAAACCGCAAGAAATGTGATAAAAGAGGGCAATTCATCAACTGAAAATTTGGGCCGATTGAAATTTAATTCGCCAAAACAACCAAAAACTATAAAGAAAAAACATGTTGTTGATGATTTTGATTTAGGAGTTATCAGAAGAAAAATTCATCAGTTTTATGAATTTGAAAAAAGAGTGCCAAGTGTCCGTAAGTTACTTTCAAGTTTGAAACAAGATGGCATATTAAATTGTGGACGAGAATTTCTAAGGAGCCTCTTACACACAATAGGTTACTGTTTCAAAAAATGCAAATCGAAGAGACATCTCCTTATAGAGCAGCCTAATATTGTAGTGTGGCGGAAAAAATACTTAACACAAATCAGAAATTACAGAACGCAAAACCGCAACATATTTCCTTGATGAAACATACATTAACGCCAGTCACCATGTAAGCAAATGTTGGCAATCATCGTCCGAACCTGGAATTCATGCTGATATTGGAAAAGGACGGCGTTTGGTAATTTTTCACGCTGGATGTCGAAATGGCTTGGTTGATGGTGCATTGACGATATTCAAATCAGATGCTAAGACCGGCGACTATCATGGAGACATGAACGAGCCTACTTTTTATAAGTGGGTAGATGAAAAGTTAAAAGATAAATTGCTTCCGAATTCTGTGGTTGTCTTGGACAACGCGTCTTACCACAGCGTTCAGGTTGACAAGAAGCCAACCATAGCAAGCCTCAAAACCGAAATGCAGAACTGGTTACGGCGCCACAATGTTGAATTTTCGGAAGCTATGACAAAATCTCAACTGCAACTTCTTATCGATAATACACAAAAAGAGCCCGTGTACAGAATTGATGAACTCCTGAAAGCCAATGGACATACTGTTCTACGATTACCGCCGTACCATCCGGATTTGAATCCCATAGAGTTAGTCTGGGCTGATATTAAAAACAATATAGCTCATAACCATATTAACTCTTCTCTAGATGAAAAGATAAACTTATTGAATACATTGTTTTCGGAGTTCACGGCGGAAAAATGGCAGAAATGTGATGATCATGTCCAAAAAAATGAAAACAATTACTGGGATCGCGATAGTAGATTTGATATTATTATCGATCCATTAATTATAAATTTGCAGAACGACTCTGATTCAAATTCCGATGGCGAAACGGAAGATGAAGTTGAAGCAGAAGCTCTGTCAGAATATCTGTAGATAATTTAGTTATAAAAAAATATAAACATATCGATATAATAATATTATATCGATATGTTTATATTTTTTTATAAATATATATTACCAATATAAACAATATTTTTGTTTTATATATTATATAAAACAAAAATATTGTTTATATTGGTACGATATCGTAAGATATATCCGACAATATCGATCTCATGTGTATTCTTGCTCTTTTTTCCTCGGCCCCCACTTCGCCGCACTTTCTTAGGGAGCGGTACAGCGGTTTCGGTCGAACTATAGTGGGATGCACATTTTTAGAAGATTACAGTGTTTTCTCGTTTTAACTTTGTGATCTGCCAAAAAAGGGACTCTACCAAATACAGCAGTTTCCAAAACAGTGAACCAGAACAAACGCGAATAACAAAATGCTGTTATGTTTTTGCAACCAAACATTTCGTTCCGACTCAGGCAAACTGAACCCTAACGCCCTGCAAACGTCAACGTAAACATATAACACTTATCAGAATAACATAACTACATTATAATATTATACATACTAACTGTATTTATAAAAAAAGCGAAAGTATGGATGAGTAGATGGATGTTCTTTTGTTAGGTACTACTTGAATTCTACTGAATGAGTAACACTAAAATTTTACGTAAATGTAGGTGAAATAACAAGATATGTTATGTATAGCCAAATATCGTTCTAGATTTACTATTTACAGTTGAGATAGTTGAACTACATGCAGACTGTTGCTTACTCGATTGTTTCAATTGTAATATTATTTACTTGTCATTTGGTTATTGAATAGTAAATTTTCTTTATTACTTATTGAAGTATAGACTCATTTATAGGCTACAATTTTTATGCCACAATATTGTTCAAGAAAACTAACGCTATAGCAGGAATTCCTGCCATAGCATCTCGATTTATATCAGTTGAATATAAATAAGCTACTCAATTGAACTTTTATATTTGCCATTTGAAATTGTTTTTTTTCTCCAAGCGCTTTTTAGGTGGTTATTTAATGTGGGTAAATTATTTAATTTGTTTTTGTACACAAAACAAGTACCTATCTAACATATTTTTAAAATGAACGTACATTTATTTCTTTTTAGCATAATAAATCAATCTCATAACGAAATCCCCAAATTATAATGGCTCAAAACTCGCTAGTCCCGTTAAAGCTCTGCATTACAAATCACGATGATTTCCCGTGAAGAAACCTGCGAAAACTAAGGGGTGGCACCCCACGGCAACCCCCTGGGGAACGTAATTGTCATGGGGACGCGAGGGTGCTCTGACGATTATTATAACGGGTATTAGATTGACGGGGGAATACCGTTTATGATGACTGTGATTTAATCATGTTACCTGTTTGTTTCTGGAATACGATTGACGGGGGAATACCGTTTATGATGACTGTGATTTAATCATGTTACCTGTTTGTTTCTGGAATACGATACTAAAATTGAGATTGTTATAACGTATACATATCTATCTATACGTATGTATAGCCGTGGTGGTCACGGCGGCGCGTGAGAATCGAACCCTCTTACTCAGCCCGTCGATGTTGTAAAAGGGCCTATTAAGAGAACGCACCAGGGGAAGGGCTGCAGCCTTTTTCTGTGTAATTTTAACACCTCCACTGCGATTAACAAACAGCTTATCGACCTGCAATCTTTAAATTAAAGAAGGGTTTTTTAACAAAAAAATAAGTTAAAGAATTTTATCAACTTTGATCTAGAGTTTACGTTGATCTGAGATACTAATCGTTTCTTATTATTATTTTATTGTTGCCAGCAATAGAGGTAGCTCAATTGGTTCTTCATTCAGATACTAGTGTTATGTTGTCTGTGGTTCAGGTCTTTTTTGACCCAATTCGAAACTTCAAAACACACACAAAACTTTAAACCGGTATCAAGTGTGTTGAGTTCTCTACCTATAATTATACAGCGACCATCGCTGTTATTTTTATAAATATCAAAGTATTATTTCTAAACTAGGTTTATGGAAATCCTGAGTAAAATTTAAATCTAGTCTAATTTATTTGTAGTTACAAAGAAAAATTAAGTAAACGCTAAAATAAAATTTATGTAATTTCTGAGAAGTACCTACACCATTCAACATTATTCAAGCGACGTTGATTGAGAGCTATTTATTGGTTACTCCAGCTATAATTAAAGTTTTAGGATGGACATTGGCTTCAAGTTTTTTCATGTAGCGTTTACTTTTTGTATTAGTTCTCCAAAAATTGCGAACATGTGCTCTCAGTCCACGCACATTGCCTCACGGAGAATCTTCAAGACAAAACTCCCGCTATCTATAGTCAAAGAACAACTATATTACACGGCTATAGTCTTATACTATAACGCTGTAGGTAGAGAAAGCACGCTATAGGCGCGTAGCGTAGCACGTAGCGCGGCGGGCGGGGTCTGGCGCTACGCAGGGCGGGCGGCGTAGCGGTGTACCAGTGTTGCTAGCGCTGGCTTTCTTTTACCGCAAATTACCTACTCCTTAAAATATTTAATTAACTATCTTTTTTCTAGTATCTACAACACAATCTCTGCTGAAAAGAGAGTTCAAATGGAAGACACGTTTGTCATAGTTTCTTATTTATTGTATACTAGCAGTACGCCCCAGCTTCGCAGGGTTATTTAACAAAGATTTTATTTTTCATACGGATCCCTAACTTTTTTTAAAATATTCAATAGTCTATGTTCATCACAGAAAATTTAGGATTCTAATGCTGAAAGAATTAATTCAAATCAGGCCAGGAGTTTCGGAGCCTATTCAGTTCAAACAAACAATCAAATCTTTCCTCTTTCTAATATTAGTATAGAAAAACTTCCCAATGTCCGCTTGTCCGCCTAATCTTTATGAGATTTTGTTAAGATGTTTTTTTTATTATTTATCGTTATAAAGTAGATAAGGTACCTTTTACAAGCAAGATGAGGGTTAGTAAAAGACGAAGGACGGAGGTTGATCTTAATCTGATTACTTATTCTACGAATTTCTTTAAGAAAAATAAACTCATTAAAACATTAATTTTAATAGCACGTTATTAAAAGTGTTTGTATAAAATATTATTTCGTGCTTTTGTTCCCAAGAAAATATTCCAAAAGGTTACGAAGAATTATGCCCAAAGATGCCAATTTCTTAATGATTCTTGGAAATGTTTTCCCCTTTTCCTTCGTTTCTTAGAAAAGGTGGGTTGATTAATACCCCCTTGCTTGTAAAGCTTCAGCCTCGGAGGCGATCTGTGGGTGTTATCGTTTACTACTCGATGAGCCGGCAAAATGAACAGATATGAGTAAAAGTCGCTATATTTATCTAGAATACAATTATTTAAAAGGCCAATAAACCACCTAGCTGTCTGAGGCAAAGGCCCCACACTTTGTCCTTTTATAAAGAGTTCAACAGATATGCCATTTCATTAAAAAGTAAGACATAGCATTACGATTTATAGGAGCGGAAGAGCTTATGTTTTTGGAACGACGTAAGTGCAAAAATCACGCTATTGTTTATTTTCAAGACAATATGTATTGTCTTGCATTAAGAAACTGTCTAGTAGGAACCAAATAATAGGTATTTAACAACCTATGAATAATGACATTAGTGATATCAATAGACCTTACATTAATAATATAAAACAATTGGTTTCTGAATTGGTCAGCTGCTGTGCCTTGCACTTATTGACAATGATAACGTTTTCCACGGCAAATTTTCCTCAAAAACGGGGAAAATCCCTCCGCCTCCTTCGAAAGGCGCTCAGTTCACCCCTCGCCGCCGCGCCGGCAGCGCGTCCCGCCTCAATCCAACATCATCTACCAACAAAAATGTAATTTCCAATCATATCAACGTACCTTTAACTAAATAATGGTTCAATAATAACATAACAACAGTCTGGTGTGTATAAAAAGATGGTAGAACACGCGCAGTGCTCGTTAAATGAGTTTGAATTCGATGGATTGACGATGAGAAAAATTGATTTTTCCTTTTTGTGGTATTGTAGCTTTTGGGATCAGTGCGCCTTTGGCCCGTTTTGGGCAGAATTGGGATTTTTGAGTAGCTTTGCTTTTATTTTCTTGCTTTTAATGTGTATCAATAAGTTTGGATTGGGTGATTGCATATTTTTGTGGTTTAAGAGGAGGTAGGTGAAGATAGGGGTTGCCATAATGTAGATCCATATGTAACCAGCTGTATACATAATTATAGATGGATAGGTACATAATTATTGTTAGATGGGTAGGTACATAATTATGTCATCTGGGTAAATTGTCATAGTATACCTAGGTACCTACTCACATGATTTTTAAATCTTTTTATATCTAATATCACAGGAAGGTAAACACTTCTATACAATTTGAATATTGGGAAACCATAAATGTTTTGGTACGTAGGTTATCATTATTTTTCTGCATTTTGTAAAACAATTAGCCAAATGACGGCACCTAATAATGATTCCCCGAGATTCTATTATCCTACGTTTCGATTATTCCCATACAACATAGTCACATGCTAACAGACTAATTCTGACCTTCTTACCTTTAAACTTTAGATGAGCGATGGTCACAAATAACTTCAGCATTACAAAAAAATATCAAAATATATTTTTTTACACTCACACACGTTGGGTAACGTTATTGAAGTTTTCATACGAATCCCGAACTTTTGGAAATATTCTATAGCTTTATGTTCATCAGGGATAATGAAGGATTATAATGGTAAAAGAATTTTTCTAATGCCGCCAAAAGGAGCTTAACCCATCCAAATAAACTATCAAATCTTTATAATATTAGTATAGATTAATGAGTGTACCTAATTGGCAATTGCTGTTCTATTTATTAATGTAATAAGTGTCTAAATGACAAAATCATTCCAAGTTCATATCGTAACCTATTACGTATAGAAATGATAATTCTTAATGGTTATCCATATAATATATAGCATTAGCATCATGTCTCTGAATATTTAGCGATTCCAAACATTATCTGCCTCTAATGAAATCCACTTCGTCTGTTAATGTAAAAATAACTTAATATGACAGTCCACAGAATGCTAAAAATCTAATATTATTGGAGTGTTGCATTACAAGCGAATGATCATCAATCAAGGAGCGCTTATAGTCCGGTCAAATTAGACCAAAAAATAAGAGTAAAGTTACCTAAATTCCCACCAAGCTGAAAATCGGTAAGATTGTTTAAAATATAATTAAAAACAAAATTTGAAAGTTCCCCATCTTTCCCCTGTAAGGAATTTTTTTTATTCAAGGTCAAAGGTAAAAAAAATAAGTTTTTCGCGATTTTCAGCAAAACGGTAAGTTTTATCATAAAAATATGTCAGACAAAATTGTAGATCATAAAATTATCTACAAAAATTAATTAATACTTTTTTTCTACGAGCCACCGTTTTTGAGATATAACGATTCAAAAAGTTGTAAAAGTTGTAATCGTCATAATACATGAGTACGCCACGTATAAATATACATCTCTATAGTTGTAATAATGTTAAAATATTTTTATTTATTTTTTTTGAAATTATTACTAACGGCATTCGCTTTCTTCTTTCTATGTACGGAGCTCCTAAAAAAACTACCTGCTTAGATAAGTATAGATATGCATGTTTCGTTAAAAACACCAAAAGTAAAAAACAAGTACAATTAGCTTGTCTTCCTCCAACCTCAGTTGCTGCTCATCAACATCTTTTTAGGGTATATTACCAAGTTCAAGTGTGGCTTGGTTATCAGCTAGACCCTACAGACTGGGGTTGGAAGTTAGTCAACAATTTATTAGAACCAGTGCACACTTTACTTCCACCTGCGCCGGAAAAACTGCTGAATTCGATTTTTTGCAACTGCAAAAAGGAATGCAGTGCTAAATATGGTTGCAAAAAAGTCGGACTGTTCTGTTCTCCGGCATGTACACATTGTCAAGGCCGGTTGTGCTCTAATATTGAATCACCAACAGTAGAGGATCCGTTTGATTTGATTGACTTTTTGAATCGTTATATCTCAAAAACGGTGGCTCGTAGAAAAAAAAGTATTAAATAATTTTTTGTAGATAATTTTATGATCTACAATTTTGTCTAAGATATTTTTATGATAAAACTTACCGTTTTGCTGAAAATCGCGAAAAACTCATTTTTTTTACCTTTGACCTTGAATAAAAAAAATTCCTTACAGGGGAAAGATGGGGAACTTTCAAATTTTGTTTTTAATGATATTTTAAACAATCTTACCGATTTTCAGCTTGGTGGGAATTTAGGTAACTTCGAATGTCTAAATTGACCGGACTATTATGACGTACGTAATACTTGCAAACGAATCTAGGAATATTACATTACATTACATTCAGTCGCGGTCATAGAGCGCCTTATGATCACACTATTAGGTAAGAGTATTATGTGAAGTTTGAATGTTTTTGACGTCATCCTAAACAACTGAATTGATCGGGTTGATTTGCATAAATGTAGTTCTAGACCTGCATTAGCTTATAGGACAAGCGAGTTTGTAGGCCAATATAATATCGCCTGTCAAACAAAGTTCGTTGACATCACCTTGAGGATGCCTTGCATCGACGGTGAATGGTGGCTCTCGCAAGGTCTCCGGTCTATCCGTTGTTGCCAAATTACCATCTTACTTAAACATTGTTTAGAATTAATTGGCTGTTATGTTTGGTTGAATTTAAGATATTCGTGCTGGTATTTTAACGAATTTTATTAAATTTAATAGGAATATAGAAATACGAAGTCAGGTTATATTGTAAACGCATTAGATGCATTCACTAAATTTATTTTTAGTAGTTATTGTATTCGACATCCTTAATGGTGGGTTCGATTCCCGCGGGTCGAATGTTTGCACTATCTGCAGATATTGTTTTGTGGTGTTTTATTATGTTTATATAAATATATATGTATATAAATCAATATTCAATTGAATCGTAAGTCAATTCACATAGCAGCATATAGCCCCTAGCTAAGCAGAGCTTGTGTTCTGGGCACTACATGATTGATACACAAAACGTGTGAAAGGAAAGCCCAATTAAGTAATTGATAAATTTGTTAGGTATATTGCCAAATTTACCGACTTATTTCTTAAGTTGCTTGATACCTGCTGATATTCTCTGATGTTAAGTAAGTAGGGTACTTAAGTTCATATTTCCTTTACCAAGAAACGTTGTCCCAAATATAAGTAATGGAAGTTTCCTTTGGTTTCTTATTTAGAAATAAACATTATGGAATATAAAATGGAAGGTATCTTGCGTGATAACCCATTAATAAATTGTAATGAGGTGGGATTAACACAAACTGACTAAACACACCGTGGGAGGGTAGATTCATCAAAAGGACTCTACATTCTGTGTCGGAGGAAGCTGGGGGTGAGTATAATGTCAGGGCACCCACGCTCGTGCCCTTTCGTCGATCTTCATAGGATTCACTAAATAGTCAAATAGGGTGTGTTTAAAGTAAGAGCGGGTGTAGGAGCGGATTTATTTCAAACGTTTAGCGACATTTCCTTCTAAAATTGATAGTATTGAGCAAACACAAATACATGTACAAAACTTTATTGATAACGCCAAGTTACATGTCAAGAAAAGTAATATATTTTGAATATTGACCTTAAAACTAGTAATATAAATAGGTAATAATACAATGCACATACTATTCTTATTAAAATAATCTAAATAATTTCATATAATAATTCAAATAATTCGGCATAAAATAAAAGGGCATCGTCAAGTTTATAATAAAAAAATTCTAATAATAATTTACGTAATTTATTTCTAAAAGTAGGATTATCCATATTACGTACCTTTTTATGCAACTTATTGAACGATTTTATACTTAAACATACAAAACTCTTTCCCATGTTGGCTAGTGTATGTGTTTGTAGCGTAGAGAAATATTATTTTTGTTTCTGGTATTATGATTATGAATGTCACATTTCATTTCAAATTCATTTAGATTAAATTTAATATACATAAGATTCTGAAAAATATATTCTCCGGTCAATTTGTAGTTCATTAAATTTAAGTCTGCATGACTCTGGTTTTTTTCATTTGCAATGCAAACCTATATCTTCACCTGGCATTGCTTGAGGCAGGCTAGGGTAACCTAACCTCCTTACAAGACAATGTTTGTTGTTGAGCTCTAACTAGATTAATCATCTGTGCATGCGTCTATTACATTGTTTTTAGGGTTCCGTGCCCAAAGGGTGAAAACAGGACCCTTTTATTTAGCCTCTTCTGTATGTCCGTCCGTCTGTACCTTGGATACTGTAAAAGCTTTTGAATGTTTTAGAATGCGTTACCTAAACATTTTACGTGTAACAAATATTAATAAAAATAAAATCAATTTAAAAATAAAGGGGGCCCACGTCTGTAGCATTATGAGTACGTACCATTCAACGAAATTAAGCAACTTAAGGCGCGGTTATAATTTGGATGGAAAACCCAGTTTTTAGGTATTATTTTCTAAAAATATTTCGTAGGTATGATGTTACTTACCCTCGCGAGGCGCCTCACACTTAGCTGGTTGTATTAAAAAGGTTAGTAATTAGTAGGAAGTGCACGATTGTGTAAGCTGACTTAGTTGAATGTTAGATGATTGTACTCCCGCTTATCTAGATGTTAAATATTTGTAAACAATCCACAACAAGTACATAAAAACTCACATGCTTGGCGTCGAGTTTTTGATAAAATTGCTAGCAATATTTTTAGAATTACCTAAATATCTCAAGTAAATTGCGTTTAAAAGTACTCGGCAACAGTGTGACTATTTTAGTTTAGATTAATCATCGGTGGTTTGTTTACAAACATTTCACGTCTAATTTGACTGTGTCCGTGCTTAATTATTTTAGAATTTTTTGAACACTCAGCAGTGTGACTCTTCTAAGTAGACTCTTCTAGTAAAAAGTACCTCATCCTCATCCAATATCAGTCCACTGCTGGACATAGGCCTCCCCAAATGAGGGCCATAGATGTAAAAAGTACCTAGGTATGTTATTAAAATTTGAATTTTGACGCACCAGACTGTTGAACGATGTTTCCGATTTTTTCAAATGACAAGTTTGAGGAAATCGGAGTTTGAGGGAAACACATTTTATGTGTTCTCTTTATTTTTTCACATTTTATTATTTTCAGAAACACAAATGTGAAGCACAATAAAATATATATCCTAAATGTAAATAATTAATTAAGACTGGTCAGTAATGGCGACAATAACTAATTATAAGCTAGGTAACATATTTATAAACTTTATTCACTGAATTATCTGAGTGTTGTGAAAGTGAACAAAGACAGATGTGACGCAACACACTAGTGAAAGTTTAGTGTGTGGTGTGCGTTAGCCGAACGCGAACGCGCGAAACGCAAACTCGAATTAATAAAATAAAAAAAATTATCAGTGCCGCAGAAATTTGATAATTTTCGGAAAGTGCCATAAAAACCGGGAAAGTAACGTGTGGTGTGAGGTTCCGAAGGCTGTGTGCACCGCCCCCGGCTCGCCCAATGGCGGCGGGAGCCCCGCCCCCCCGCGCCCTGCGCCTCGCCTGGCTGCTGCTACTCGTCGGTAAGTCCTGGACCTTTATTCTCTATCAAATAGGAGATTCCTTGCCTAAACCGTGTGACGTCACAATGTTCTAAATACGATTTTGTTCGATTCCACGCCGATGTCTTGTCATATCTGTGAAACACGTTGGGATTGGCAATAGTGGATAAAGGCCCTGTGCTCTGCGGAGCCCGAGTTCTGATAAACTTAACCAAATAAGAAGTAGAATTTACAATCTAAACAATTGAGCTAACAGCATACTGTTGCAAACAAACTACATGTAGCTCAATTGATCCATATCAATACCAGTCGGAATTGTACCCAAGATGCTGGCTGCATAGCCTCGATGTATGGTATGGTCAATGATGATTATAAATACTAGTTCTCATTTTGATTGTAATTTTATTACTCTTACTCGGAAAGTAGGTCTGAAGTTGCCTGAGGAGCGGGTCGAAAGTGATACTTTTCAACCCTAAGGAGAATCGTTTTCAACTGACAATCACATTTCTATCACATTTCTATTGACTCATGATAATAATGGCTGAATGCGAAAAATAATGGAAAGCGGCACAACGATTAATTTTTTTTTGTCTCGGGTTGTAGAGTTTTGTTTTTTTTACAATGAGTTCATCTGATTCAGATATCGATTTAACGCCTGATTTCATAAGAGAAGAGGCTAAGTCAGTAGTGGAAAACCTTTTAATTCCTTGTATTCGTAATGAAAAGCTCATAGTTTACCTCGGATGAAAGTAACTTATTTAATCCCTCGAACTATTGGCACCCTCGCTACGCTTGTCAAACCCTCGTCTCTGGACAAAATAAGTTACTTCCAACCCTAGGGTAACAATGTACCCGTATAAGGTTCATAGCCTTTGACAAATACAATAAGCATTACATTTGTTTGACATTAATAAAGTTTAGAGGAAACAATTTCTAACAGTTTCTTTTGAAACTGGATACTCGTTGTAAAAGGAAAATAAAACACATAGACTTCAGTGGGTCATGGAAAGGATTTCTAATGGAAATGAAAAACTTTTATAGGAATGCGCTGGGGGATTTATCCAGATATTTCCCGAACTCACTAGGGCAGTTTCGGAAAAACATCTCGTAAAAAATTACAGGTTTTTCGACTTGCCTTTGACTTTTTTGTGCACTAGGTACGGAATTTATAACTTGGCCCGGTTATTTGAACTGATGTTTAATTTAGGTACCTGCAGCTTGGCATAGTCATACTTTCTGATTCTGCAAAGCAATAAGTTAAAGGAAATTAAAACATTATTTTTCAAAAAAACCGGGTTCGATTCTCGAGCTGAGTATTAGTTTTTTTAGATGTTTGTATGCAGTTTTTCATGTTACTAAAATCGATGTGATATGACCTGATCGAATGAAATGACATGTTTCATAAGAAATCTTGTCTTAAAGTTTCAGACTTTCCCATTCTGACCGATCTAAAAGTGCCTGTACATTGTGACTGTGTGGGTTCAAATAATTTTATTTTCTTTCTTTATATTTTCTAGATACCTTGTAGTAAGGCTACGCTAGTCCTTTTGATCCAGTTGTCAAGGCAGTGTATTTATAAACTAGGTCATGTATACATGTAGGTCACCTAACCAACGAACTGGATTCTAATAACGACTTGCTAAAAGGCCATGGCTATATTAAACGCATAATAGTGAGGTGTTCAAGTCTTTAAACTTCAATTATATTTACTACTTTGATAGAATAGAATAGATAATACTTTATTATACTACAAAAATAAAAAAAACATTACAAACAGACATAGAGCAACGCGGGCCCCCGGCCGGCGGACCGGTCCGCCGCCGGAGGACCGCGTTGCTCTATGCAAACAGACATGCTTGGAAGTACAAAGGAAGTACAAAGGGCGGCCTTATCGCTATGAGCGATCTCTTTGATAGATAAATCACACAGCAACAAGTCCCAAGTTAAACAGAGCTTGTGTTATGAATAAAAAGATGTTGCAAACATGTCAATATATTTATGAAAATTTGTTGTACACTTATAAAAATATCAATCGGTTCCCTAAAGATTGGTATATTAAAAGGCGCTGTAAAGTTACAGAAAATATCAATAAATAAACTCAAACAAAATATCAAATATTCTTTGTAAAAAGGCCTTCTACAAAATTTAAGATAGACAATAAAAAAGCTTTTTGGAAACATAATTATTAGTACTATTTTAAAGGGTAATTATCGCGTTTATTTAAAAAAAAGTGAATAAACGCGATACATACCCGTTAATAATAAATACCCGTACTAATAATTATGTGTTCAGATCGCGTAAGTTTAAAAATATTCACAGCTTTTTGGAATTTTGCTCCAAATCGAAACTAGGAACCTAAAGGTTACTGGTTCGCTTCTCTACGTAAGCTTAAAGATTGAATATAAATCAAAGTGATCTCTTTATTATCCCAGTTTTACGTAGGTATGTGATTTTAGTTTTGTAACGTGTCCAAGAGCTCTACTAACGTCTAAAAGAAATAAAACACTTTGATATTTGATGAATATGTTTCCAAGATTTACTCATATACGTTTAAGTTTGTGACGCGTGCAAGAGTGAGGGATAAGGCCTTGGGCCTTATTGACCAAGAAACCTTAAAATCTTAGGTACCTAATTAAATTTTAAACGACTTCGAAAAAAGGAGACCTTGCTATGTTTCGCTGTTCATCTTTTTTTGCTACTGTAGGTACATTGTAGAGAATGATTCCCAGGTGGTCCCATAAAAATTAATAATACCTCGGGAATTATTAGTATTTATCCCGCAAACCTAAAAACAGTGTAAAATTGGGGGATTCAAAGAAGGCTTTTGAAAACAAGCAATTTATTATTTGGCGCCATTGTTACAGTTCATGGCCATATGAGACCATAATGTTACTTGGTCTCAAATGGCCATGATCTCTTTGTTAAAAGCAACTGGTTTTATCAAACACTAGCTTCGTCACTCGGCTTCGCTCGTTCAAACAACGTTAATGAAAAAATATGGAAAGAATTATCAAAATCGATGTTCTTCCAACACAAACAAGGTTCGTTGTTAACCCGCACATACATAACGAACTTCACGAAGCTTTGTCGACGACATCGTCTAACTTAAGACAATTTTTATAGTAATAATACTGTATGCGATTTGATATACGGAGGTAAGCTATGTTCGGAAGACATATTATAAATACCCAGTTGGTGCACAAGTGTGTGCTCAAACAATATTACAATATATGCTCTCACTCAAGAAAAATTCACAGAAGCAGCCCGGAGTCAGTAAGTTGGTGGTGATACAAACCCTGCCCTGAAATCTCTATAAGCAATCCGTCCTGCGCCTGACCTCTCCCGGTCGTGTCGGTCGTCCATAAGTATTGTGAGAGTTAGGGAATGGCTGGTACACCAGTGTATACATAAAATGAGATGACATCATGAGTCTGTCATTATATTAAACCTGAGTATTAAACCGGATCAAGGTTTTTGTAGCAACGTTTGTTCGTTTTAACTTTTATTGTTTAAATCAAAGCACAAGTTTGACCTTGTCGGTGACTTGGAGCATCATCTTGACAGTTTTTATGGTTCGTAGGCTACTTTATGGACTTTATATTAGGTTTTTGTGAATTAAACTTTACTTTTGTTCTTGTAATCGATATCGTGACTTAGTGATTTCACCATCAATGTCAAATCAGTCTGTCATTACGACACAGTCATCATTATCACATCACACTGAGCATCACACGAGTCACACATCATATCGAAGAAGTCAAGTCAAGTCGAGTCACACATGCATGTTGATGGTTTGATAGGTTTATAAATACATAAATAAATAATGCTAGACAGTCCACACAGCATCATGTAGTCCCAAGCTATGCAGAGCTGGTGTTATGGGTAGACTGTGGTGATCACACTGATCACAGAAGTCTGAATAAAAAGTGTGAATAATAAGTGGGTATCACACTTTTTGAAGTTAAAGATTTAAAATAAAAATCGTTTTATAGTTCATTTTATTAATTTTCTTCGAAACTATACTGTACTATATAGACATAAACATTTTTAACTTAAAAATAATAAAACCCGAGATCGATGGTCGAGGTTTCGGTTTCGGGCAAATGTTCGTACAATCTTTTATTCCAGGTGTTCTGTGTCTAATGAAATAAAAATATTAAATGTAGGTATTATTATAGGACATCAGTTATCTTGTTCTCATCTCATAACGCAAGCTCTGCTGCTCAGCTTGGGGCTAGATAGATATAATATGCTCTGGGATTGGTTCAGCATTTTTTTAAGTTTCCTGTGCCCCTCCTGGTGCCATTCGCGGACCTCTGTGGCGCGGTGGGCGAAGGTCTTCCTGCGACGCTGGGGATTGTGGGTTCAATTCCTGCCTCGGGGCAAATGTATGTAAATTATTAGTACTATTTTAAGGGGTAGTTCTTTATGGCATTTCCTTGACTATTTTTCCCGTTTTACTCGTTAAAACAGTGCTAGTATGTTAAAAATATAGAAATGTACCTATGCATGATGATCTGCAAATATTTGTTCAGGATGTTATGGAATGTCTAGTACCCACAACACAAACTTGGGTCTAGATGATAATGATCTGTAAATAAATAACAAATAGTGTCCAGCACTATTTATTTAAGTACAGAGAGCGATCTCAAAGCCCCGCCCGCTGATACCAACTCTAAACAATTTCTGTGCTAATCTCACTAAAACACCCCGTTTGTATTTATGTTGGGGTTATTTTATTACGTACAATATTGCTGATTTTATTGGCAATCTGGTAATTTTCCTGAATTTAACGTCTGCACGAAAATAATTTTTATTACTATGGATATCGCTCCTAATAATCTAAACAATTTTCCTGCCCAAAAACCTCTGGTCATACCCTAAAAATCTAAATATCTTTCTTGGCACGCCATCTAGGTAATTATCAATATCTAATAATCAAAGAAATTACAATTAAATAGGAAAACTAAATAAGAATTTACTATTTACAGTTGAAGCAATAGAGCTGTTGTTATTTACATTAGATTGTTAGTTCCATCTAGAGAACATCATACATCTTTTCAATACGTCATCGTGCTAAAAATATGACCTTTACTTAGTTAAATTTTAATTTTAAAAAGAATATGCAAATCGTTTAATGATACATTTTTGTTTTTAATCTTTAGTTTAAAAATAAACTAATGAACATTTTGCTTGCGAAAAAAGTTATGTCCTTAGATAAGTTTTTACAGGCGTTTCCTAGAATCTTATCATCGACAATTTAACGGCTTTCCAACTTGTTACTACACCTGCTGACAGACGCGATTTTAACGAGATGGTGTTGCGAATAACGGCGTATGCGCAACCTTTTATGACATATTTCATCATTTATAATAAACGTGCTAAGAATTTAAAATATTAAGATTTACAAAATTATATAAATATAAACATGCCTGTGATACCAGTTTTCAGTGTGTAGGTCCAAAATAATCTTACTAATAAAATATTTATCGTCGCAGTCGAAATGATTTTAAATTTCCGGAAAAACCTTTATTAATTTTCATAAGTTACGCATTCATGGCACATCCCAGTGCATTTAGTAATAGAAAACCTTATCCCACTCCATCAAATCAACACCCACAGCGCCCTAGGGCGCCGCTGGGCGCGTGGGGCTCCCTAAATATGCACCCCAGCCATCGATCTTGTTCCAACAAGAACGGCCATAAGGATGGGAAACTGCGAAATGTTCCTACTCCGAAAGTGAATTTGAGGCACTAGTACCGCTGAAAATCAGCGTTGTGGGGTACCTCGCAACATACAGCTGAGCATGAACCTTTTTTGATGGGTATCGCAGGAACACCGCACTGATCATCACACACGGCGGCGGCCCAATCTACATATACCTACAATGTTACTCTAGATAAAATTATGTTATTCCTGTACCCTGCCTGTACCTATCAGAATAAATGTATTTTCTTTCTTTATTTCTTTACCACCACCGCTTTAACACCGCACCGCACTGCTCTACGATAAGCATTCAGATACAGGTTTAGTAGTTTGATACATTTTATTTTACCGAGATAAAATGGCGTGCGCAAGCTTCATGCGAGTGAGCCACGTAACCTATGTGTTATCTGATGCCGTTAAATTATAACACGCATCCAAACATTACGACTTAAAAACTCATATTCGAATGCATATTTTTGTATTGTGGTCCAGATCTACGATAGGTATCGTTTGTTTCTGAATTGGTAGGTATTGCAGATGCGATTCTTAGTGCCACCGAAATCTCCTTCGATCTAATAGGAGACTTAAAATGCACTGAGAACTATTTTAATCTTTATTTACATATTTTTTTCGTACATTTCCAGAAAAACACGTCACATTTGGTTTACTTACAGAATACCTAATGTTTACATAATGTAATGTAGGCAACAAAAAACACATGTAATCTTTAAATTAAAGTCAAAGAATAATTAGACTTAAAAATATTGCTCTAACTTAAAATGTCGCTCTACCTACTAATAATTGCTCATATCCGTTATCGTGATATTTTTAGTTAATAACTTCGGCGCCTACAGCTCTATATTCAAATATTAAAATAACTGTTGTATCGTTTAATGTATTAGCTACTCTACTACGAAAGCGCACTTTCGAACTCCGATTAAAAACAGCGTCACATCTCTAGCCACGCCATTATCATAATCCATTCGATTGCGAAAATGTGGCATTATTCTATACGAGAAAGTAGAAGTGGGTGCTTGATCGAATGCGGGTGCGCCGGAATGAGGGGATAGAGTCGAATGTGAGAATCAATGGTAGGGGAAAAGAACTTAATAGGTATTTCGTAAGCGAATGCCAGCAGATTGGTGATTTTGTTAATGTGGTTTGGTGAAAATTTTACCTCATTTTAATGAATAACACTTTGAAATACCACATTCAACATGGAAAGTTTTCTTCACTCATTGGTTTCATCAAATAAAATGTTATCACGAATAAAAAACAAAACTAATTGCTAGCCCTTATTCATCTTATAAGTTAAGTAGCAATGGGTAACAAATACATAAGAGCTCAGGCATTTTCAGGTGAAACTGAATCAGAATCCCTTAAACATGAACCTATGAAAGGTTTATGCCCATAAAATATAATGCATGAAGAAGGTCGGTAAGACCACGACAAATTGATACGAGGTAGGTGGTTTCGGATTTGGCCTATCTGAAATGAAATAGTTTAATTATCTCAAATAGCCGCTTTGTAGGTATATGTACCTATTGTGTGAAAAAACAGAACATTGGCAATTTTCACAAAAGCCAGTCGGAGCTTTAATCGAGCATATATTTGGACGGTTGTAATCCAGTTAGGCCGTTAGGTAATAAAATAACCGGTAGGTTCAGAGATAGGTAGAACCGGTACTACAGGATGTACTATGGCGAAAAGAAATCAAAAACAGACCAATGACCTGTCGTATTATATCGAAGTAGTTGATACACTACATACCTGATTTCATGTATATTAACATTAATACATTTTTTAAAGTATTTTGTCCAATTAATCAGGTTTGGCATAGATGTCTATAACACAGGCTTTTCAAGCCTAGCGTAGACATCTAAGGCTAATCGAATACAATTAACTCATGTAGATTATATACACTTAGATTTTAAGTTACATACATTCTATTGTTTTTGGAATTACTTTGTAAATTTTTTCAAGCAATAAATAAATTTCATTTTATTTCATTTAATTTGTACCACAACCGCTACACATGTCCACGCAACATGCAATAAACGAGTATCGAAATGCTGAGACAAAACTGTATGAGGCGGAGGGCGCAGCCCCGGGGTCATTAGGGCTGACGAGACACTACTTTTATAATTTTAGGACTTCCTGCGATTTGTACGAAGATTTGAGCTTAGTTTTGAACTCTGTCAGTAAGTATCAGAAGTTTGTTTCAAAGTTATTATTTACAGAACTAGTCTTAAATCTAAATATATACACAAAATAAATAAAATTACCTATATTGTAAGCACAGATTATAGAAGTGACTTTATATGATAGGTGCCTAAAAAAGGTTTTTTAATGTGTCTTTGAAATAACTGGTTCGAATGCTATCATGAAGCTACATTATCCCTAGCACTTCAGGCTTCTTTTTACACAAAAAGCTAATGGAACAATCTAGTTTTGTCTGAATAAAATACTGCAGTGCAGCGTACGAAACCATATTTTGAAACTCACATAATTCCCACTCTTAGATCACATTCCGAGGCAACCCTAACCCGCCCTCTCTCGACGTCAATCAAACATCCCTATGGCAACCTGGCAACGTTCGCCAGATACTGGTTGTACGCGGGATGATCACAACCTGATGAGTTCTATGACTTCTGTCCCGAGGGGGTACAAACGTCTTAGTTTCGGGCTTGTATAGTTTTTAATTCTGTTTGTTTCGGGGGCGGGCGAGTAGCGATTGTTTTTGTGGTGGGAAGACTTTCCATATCATTGAAAGCTTAGAAAAATCCGCTACATAAAACAGACCGCATCAATTAATCATCATCATGATAACCGATCAAAAAATGATAAATAATGCCATCGATGGCGCTCACTTAGGCCTATGTCCAGCAGTGGACTATTATAGGCTGGTGATGATGATGATCATGATAACAGAAAGAATATAAATCCTGGTAATATACCGAGGATCACATGGACCAAAACAGCAAGAGACAGGAGAGAATGGAAAAACTTGGAGGAGGCTTTTACCGCCAAAGGCGGTCCTTACTAGACGAAAATAGTAATACGAGTAATATTGTAAATAATTATAGTGTAGTTATAGATTTATACATAGTTAATTTTAAATGTAAGGTAGGTATGGCCTTGTATTTATTATTTTTGTAGTAGCTGGTAAGGAAAAATAAAGCTCTTTTTTGATTTTGTTTTATTATTTATGAATAAACCGAGCTAGTTCCGCTTCGGGCCGAAATATTAGGAACAGCGCGAGCCAAAATGAAATTAATCAATATTTATCTTTAGAATGAAAATAAGTGCTTAATTAGTATTTTCAGTCTTGGCTTTCTCCCGCAGGCGTATCGGAGTCGAGGCGGCAGGAGCCGTACTACGGGCGTCAGATCGGGCGGTTCGCGCACTACGGGCACGGCATCCGCGGCACTGTGTACGCCGTGGACGAGAGCACGGTGTACGTCCGCGGGTTCGCGTACGACGGCACGGGGCCCGACGCCTACTTCTGGGTGGGGGACACGCCGCAGCCCACGCCGGAGGGCACGCTCGTGCCCTACCCCGAGGATTATGTTACTAGGTCAGTTTCTTGTGGATTATTCACTAGATCATATATTATATCTAAATGTAAAGTAAAAATTTTATTTATTGACATAACTAGTGTGACACATAATAATATAGGCCCATAGGCTCCTGAACTGTGTTTCAGGATCATACAGCAGATCTCCTTATATCTAATTTACCAGCCCGCTTCGGCTTCGGATTCTGCATGGTTTTTTTTCTTTATTTATTTACTTTAGGGAAACTAGATTTGTCTGACCTTACACGTGTACTTTCCATTCGGCATGTTAATCATTATAAATGTTTCTCTTGAATCACTATATCTATTAAAAACCACTTCAAAATCCGCTGCATAGTTTTATAAATACAAAGGGACAGACAGCGGGAACCTTGTTTTAACTAGTATAGTGATAGTTAAAATGCGACTTAACTACGTGCTTATTTTGTAAGCTTAAAAATTAAACTTTCCCTTTTATAATTTTACTTTTATGAAATAATAAATTGATGTCCATCAATTTTTATGACTTACATATTCCATATATAACAGAATTTGTTTCTACTTATTGACATTGTATCATGCATGACAACACTTTTAAATAGCAACCAAACCGTTTCCAATGAACAGTGATTAGTTGATATGCTACAAAATAATAAGGGATACCTACTACCACACGAAATGATTGGTTGTCATGCGACTATTGATTTTGGTGGACACTGCTTTTAAGCCTTTTGTTAGGAAACCTAAATGTACATGTATGACCTATATGGTAGGAGGTAAGTACTTACTTACTTGTGATATATTATATTGATCTGAGATTTAGAAAGACATTACTTGGATGAAATGACTTCTAAGCGTTTCTTATCCCGATGTCTATGATATTTTGCCATCCATTATAAATTTGTGATTTATATAAATGTGTGTTCAATTTTATATATTGTAGTTTTTGAATTGTGTTGATCGTTTGTGATACTCCCATAATCATGTCTTATAGCAATAAGCACTAATACTCTCTGTTTTTTTACGTCTAAAAATATTTTTCTCTCACAATCAAAATGCAAACATTATTTTTACTGTTCCCCTAAAACGGGTCCTGGGATCACATCAGCCGGCTCCCCGACATTTGTTTGAAAGGATCTCGCGACGCATACTAATCCGGCACAGGAACTGGGCTTGTTGCCTCTTATAGGGCGGGAAGGGAAATACGAATTTCTAATCGAATCTACGTATTTCTTTCGCTTCCAATTCATATAAGTCAGCGGTCTTTTTATTTTATTTTGTCTCAAGGAATAATTTTAATTATATTTATCACTGTGTTTAGTCAGGTTTTGCCTGTAACTATTTAATCTTTTGTTATAATTTCAATCGTTTAATTTTATTGTGATTACGACCAACATCGGAAATGTTTATTGAAAATGATTTATTGTTGTTTTTTAATGATTTTTGAGAATTAGAATAAGCGAATAAAATAATTACGTCTAAATTAATTTCAATAGGACAACTTATACAATTTTAATGATATGGAATAAATCTAGTTTTTATACTATAAAAATCCATAGCAAAACATTGAAGAGACTCTATTATACATAGGCATCGTGTGGTCATGTTATTGTAATTTCTTCCACAACCCTTTAATTACAGTGTTGAACGAGTCGATATCCATAACAAAGATATCTAAACCAAATAACACGAGAGGCTATCTTGAAGCTATTATTTTCTTTGTCGTTTGTAACGACATCCATCCGAGCTCTATGGAGCTTCCCTTCTTTTGACCTACCTTCTCCCAAAACTTTAAACGGTCTCATGATTCACATCTCTTCACACAATTTTTCAAAACATCCCTTAACATCCAAAGCGTCGCCCCTTAGCGCCATTAAAGTCCCTCCTTGATTATGTTTATTTAATTAGCAAGCAATTTATCTGCCATTTATTTCTTCTAAGAGCCTCCGAAATATTATAAGGGTGTCTTTTATGATGGGTTTGTAATGGTCCTATTATATTTTTTGCTGCCTTAGCATTATTCTAAATGCCTAGCCTAATGAAGGAATAGGTAAATTTTAGATTTTTCTGGAAGGTCATTTTATATAGGTAGGTAACCGTTAAAGTTTAACATAATCTGTATGAAGGTATAGGAGGGATGGGATAGATTAGTTTAGCTAAAAGTAGGAAAATAATATAATAGGTAAATAATGTAAAGAAGGTCAAATAACCTAAAAGTACCTAACATAAGAGTTAGTGGACGTAATGGGGTGAAACCATTTGCAGTACCACAAGGTATTCTTGGAAATGACGTCTTTTCCAACTTCAACTCTGGTACCTACCTACCTTACGGACGTAAGAGATATTCTTACTTATAAAATAAGTTGATAAATAATCAGCAACCCTCATAAAATGAACTGAACGTTACCTCGACTACCCGCTCCAAATATATCTAGGTACATTATAAACAAACCTGAGTGTACAATAAACCGTACCTATTAATATGATAAGTGAAGATGTCGAGAGGCACTCTAATAATGTGGTATGTATTCCAGAGACCCGCCGATTCTGCAGCAGCACACCAACTCGGACATCCTCCTGCGCCTGCCGGGGGGCAAGCGGCTCCGGGACATCAAGTACCTCAGCGTCTGGTGCAGGAGATTCACGGTAACACCATGCTCTAGCTCATAATTGGTCCTCTAGTAGAAGTCATCGCCAACTCCTCTCAGAAGATCAATTTCAAGAACTCTTTGTTAAAACTTTAACAGATATCGGACCTACGATGACTTGGGGATTTTTTTGTTCTAGAAGGTACCTACATCATTATTAAAAAAAAACGTTTTACAAGCTCAAGCGGTCGCTTATCAAAGCTTACGTAGGTATTTTTACACTTCGCGTTACAAAAACATAATTACTTAAACAAAAGTAGATGTAGGTACCTAGTTTAAAAATAAATTTAATCTAATTAAATTCCTAACAAATTTCGTGTTTTAGAGGAGCATTTGCATTTAATAAAATATCATAAAGGTCACCTATCGCAGAGGGTGAACGTGAACCTGTCTCATAGAGGACCTTCACTTGTCTCATGAAACTAGCACGTTGCTCATCAGACTACTCCTCTTAGATGATCAACATCTATCTCCGAAGAAAACCGATAATTCTCAGATCCACATGGGTTACATTTATTTTGTTCTTCACGTCTTCTTCGATTAGATAAACTATTCTTAGGCAATTTCTTGTATGAATTCCTCGCATTGCGGAGTTATATCGCTCAATACCTGCGGTAGTTATACCTTGGAACAGTTAAATTTGTAAAAATAAAGTAAAACGTGGAAATAAAGTGAAATTGGCCCATTTAGTGTCATAAACTAATAGATTTTTTCGTGCTTAAACTACTAATAAAAACAAACCAAAATGCACCCTGAGTATTCATATCCAGGAGAAATATGTGAACTCTTTAATAGAAAGTAGTTGGTAGGTATTCGATCTACCTCGATCTCCAACTTGTTGGCAAACTACCGGAGAAGGTCAAAAGATAAAGCCCACGCTCTCATTCATCAGAGAAATACCTGAACTTAGACAATGATGCCAAAGGTCACTAAATATCAAAGGTCACTACCTATCTAGCTGCAGTAATTAAAAACTATTGGAAATCAACCCATACATAGATATTTGTTGATAGCGGAAAATAAAATTTCTATGACCCCATGGTGGGCTCCAAAAGCTTCGCTGACTCATTAAAATTAATGTGAATGTTCCTTATAGAGCAATAATCGAAAAAGGTTTTACAAAAAGAACAATGTGTATATTTATATAATAATAATAAATATATAGGTAATAATACTCGAATAAAAACTCGATTTAATAGCACCAGAGCACCTACAGAAATTAATATTATTTCTATAGACTTACAAAAAAAACTAGACAAGTAAAAATCTCTGAAACTGGCTGCCTTTCGTCTCGTCTTAGTCAGTAATTAGGACATTTACCCGCCCTGTAATCCATCAAAACCATCATTATGTCATCAAAAAATTGCATTACTTTAAGTTACTACTTTGCATCGCGTAAAATTAATCTACTTAATAACCCCAACCCAACCCAAAGCCATTAGCAAAGCCTACGCTAACGTGGTAATGACCGGGGTAGTAACAAGGATATTTGATACAGTGACATGACAGTGACTATACACAGTGACCAAATCCCGAAACAAAATCGATTGCCGCCACGCGCATGCCCGCGCTTTCGCGCCAAAACGTGACATTTGCCGCCAAGCCGCCATCTTGCCGTGTCCATTCATCGAACCGTCACATGTTCGTCCATCACCATGAGAGATAGAGATGAAATGTAATTTTATTAATTGCATAGAACATCGACAAATCATTCCGAAAACAATCCTAATGTATCTCAAAATGTAGCTTTAAATGTACGTACATACGTTTATTGTATTAGTTAGCCTGATACGTCTACGCTAGGCTTGAAAAGCCTGTGTTATAGGCGAGAGATAGGCCGCGAATGTTTCGCTATACACATAATAAGCAAATTTCAGCCAAATATGTTTAGTAGTTTTGGCGTGAAGAAGGATCAAACAAGGATCTAACAATAAACGTTCGCATTTACCATATGACGGAACACGATTTATAAAGTAAAGAATTATCTCCGCGGAAGAATTAGAAATATAGTATCTAGAGTTTATAGATATTCTCGAGACATTCCGTATATTTGTTTATTTCCTTGAACGCAGGTGAACTTCGGCGACGTGTTCATCCCCCCGAACCTGGACCCCCCGCGGGCGCGCGTGCTGCCCGAGTTCAAGCGGCTGGCGCACGGCCTGCGCTCGGGGAACATCAGCGTGCTGGACGCCAAGACCTTCTACATCCCCAACCTGCACTACGACGGCGCCGGCCCGGACGCCTACTTCTGGGTGGGGAACGGGTCTGAGCCCAATAAACTGGGGACTAAGGTGAAGCATCTCCTTGTTTATTTATTCGTGATGTCGACCGCGGCTCAACCGTTTGCTGAACAGTATAGCTTCAGCATCCCGATGGGCTTGGTATGAATTCGGATAAAACCTAAGTCATGATCAAAGGTCACATTGATCCAAGTGGCCGTACGTACTTGGCCACTTTCTCGAAATTGTTTCCGATTGAGTAAAATAACTTTAGGAAGATTTTGCTGTTGGGTAAAAACAATTTCGAAAAGGACGCCAAGAGGAAGATCCAGCTAGGCTGAGCAACGCAAAACTACGTAGAGTCTTCTCGTAATCGGCTGATTGCATTATTGATGATGATGATAATGGTAATTATAAACTAAATAAGGTAGGTCATCTTCGTAACTAATTTAGGTTACATTATTGAAGTTTTCTTATACATGTGTGTTTATGTTATGTCTATCCAATGCATAAAATTCAGTTATTTTCTTATTAATATTGGAGGGTTATATATTAGGTATTATACTATAGTACCCACACCTTCGCACGTTAACATCTTTTTCCGTAGTTTTAGTAGGCAGAGCTATAAAACTTGACGCTGCAGTGTTCAATAAGTTCTGACAAATTGTTTATTACCGTTTCCAGGTTCCAAATGAGCAAGGATCCCTGCACCCCCTCCGCGGCTACCAGGGCGAGGACATAGAGATCCAGCTCCCGGGCAAGATGACCGTGTACGACATCGACTGGCTCGCCGTGTGGTGCGTGGAGTACCGACACAACTTCGGCCACGTCTTCATCCCCAAGGACCTGGACGTTCCCCCGGCCCTGGGGCAGACCAAGATCACCGTAAGATATACCATCGTGTTGAGAATTGATTTTCCGAAGTATCAAACTAAATATGTTCTGATGTAATTTAACCTAACCAATTGTTCTTTTTGTAAGTTAACCATTGTATTTTAGCAGGTAAGCATAACATGTACTCTTTGATTAATATATCCATCCATCTCATTCTTGTCGCAAATAAACTAATATGAATAGAAAATTGTTGATCTTGATTGAGAACTTATGATGGTAAGTATGGAATCAAATAGTCAACAACAGACTGTACAGTAACTTTACAAATGAGACAATTCAAGACTTATCAGCAATCCTTTTCTAAATCCTGTTTAGTTCACCCTAACATTAACAGCTGACCAGGATCATTATTTTCTTATTTTTCACATTTTCAGAGCCTACCAAAGACTAACATTTAGATGTATCCCCTTTCCAGGGCAAAAGGAAAAAGCCACAGCGGGCTAAACCACAAGTGTTAACAACTCCTCCGACTTTCCAAACTTCTTGGTTTTCGACATGGTTTTGAATTTACGAAATAAGACATTGTTTTAGCAAAACTTTCTTAATTCGTAAAATAACATATTATCCCTACTAAAAGACTGATTGTTATTTTATGTTTTTATTATTAAATTGACTAACCGTTCCCAAATTTTTTGTTTGCTTTCCTTTGGATTTGGATAACTTTTTCAGCCTGCTTGGTGGTATAACCCTGTGAGTATTATTAATTTTTATTAATATCGTCATTATTTCATTGACCATTACACAAACTCGTTTCAACCTCACCTTATTTAAAATCATCATCAGCCTCTAACATCAATTCCGATTTGCTTATTAATAAGATTCATATCATTTTACAATATTATTACGGTCCATCATTCATTGTTGCCGTTGCTCTTTTATTCTTCTTTTTCTTATCATCTCACTTCTAAATTACCTATTTCTTTTATATATTTATAATTTAGCTTGTATTACTTTTAAAAGAAACGTCTATTATCTCACGTGACGCTGTTGGTAACATTATATACTGTTTCAGACAAGTTCCACCACCTCCCAGACCCCCTATAGCGCCTCCAACAACTGCAAGGAGATCCTTGACAAAAGGTTGCAAATACGGTGGGAGTTGCAGGTGATTATTATTAGATTTTGGACTAAATATTATAGCTTACTATCAATATTTCAGTATCAGTAGGTAGTTTTATAAGACGTCTGTGACCGCCTGCGACGCAGGTGGTTGCGGGTTCGATTCCCACCTCTGGATGTATAAGCTGCAGATATTTGTTCAGGGTGTTCAGGTTTAAGTCGTTTTCTATGTACACCTAAAAAAATATCTATCAGTCATCTAGAATTATAACACAAGCTCTGATAAACTAGGTCTAGATGATGCTGTGTGGATTGTCGAGCATTATTATTGAGTTCATGACATGTGTACAAGTTTCATTATTAAGCGGGTTAACTACGAACCTAGTTGGTGTTGGAAGTACACCAACGGTTTATTTTATCCCTTGACAAGGCAGATAAAGTTTTTCGTCAACAGTCATTCTTTTTCTTCCAATTCAATGAATCTATTTTAAAAGCCAATGTATTACGCACTACACAAGTATCATCTATCATAATTGCAGTTAAACGATTTTAAACCTAAATTATAAATTCATGGATATAATGATACTTAGTAGTTCATCAAAGCCCAGGAAACTCTAGAAAACCACTGCTTTACTTTTATTGAACTGCATAATGCTAACAAAAAATATTAACGAAAATATTTGACTTATTTGTATAAATAATTAAGCTTTTGATTTTTATTTTCCATTCAAGCGAATAGAGAGAATCATATAAAGGTAAAAATAACGTTCCCAAACATCTAGTATATCTATAGAGCTAGCAGGACAATGTGGCTTGGGTAAGTATCAGTAGGCTAACATGGCAAAGTTTCCAATCTTCCAGTCTGCCAATCTTATCTTTCAACAAAATCCCTGGATGGTTAATCATACCTACTGCAGTTGATACTACCTACTTTCTGAGGATCGATTTTGCTCGAAAAGACTAATTTTCCCTTGTCCCGTGTCTGAAATTCTGGATGTAGAGATTCGCAACTGGGCAGATTAACACTGAATAAAACGTGTGCAGTTCACGACATACCTTGTAATTATTATTATTATTATTTTTTTCCACCTATTCGCTCTACTTTTGAAGAGACCCAAGTTGTAGTTAGTAGAAAAAACAGAAGCAGGCAACGAGTTCTATTCTTTCGCAGTGCGAATGATGAAGTTGGAGGAAAATCACTTAGCGCGAGTGGAGGGTATATCCACCAGGTAGGGATGGTATTGCGCCGTGCGCCTGCTTGTCCTGGAGTGGAAGGGGGATGGTGGGATCAGATCAAATAGTTTCTCGATAATGCTCTACCTCGCATTTCGTTATTAATCTATTGAAGGACTTATTTATAATCCAAGTGAATCCATGAACCATTACAACGTTCCAGGGCGACCACATCCAGATCACCCTGTCGGCCCGGCTCCGCAGCGAGCAGTACATGGCATTCGGCCTCTCCGGCGCTGAGGGTAGGCCGGCCATGTTGGACGCAGACGTCGCCGTCGCTTATTGGGACAATAGGTAAAGACAATCTTTTTTCTTTTGTACACTTTTCTATTCATAGTCGTTTTACAAATTGTTTTAACATAGCTTGATATATGATAACTCTTATAGAGTTAAGCTCGCTAGGCGATCTCAATGTATGTGGGACACAATAGTTGTTATTGTTGGGAATTTCAGAGTTTGAGTATTATGGGTAAGCGGTTCGATCCTGAGCGGCGCGGCGGCGGCGTGATAAATTTTTGCATGTGAAAATTTGTAACAAGTTGCAAGGGAATTAGAAGTAGTCGAAAATATTTTGTAGACAAGGGGGATACTTAATTCTGACGCGCACTGTACTTGTCCATTATTTTCTTGAATATTATGGATTATTTAACTTGTGTGTGCAATAAAGAATTTATGACGAGGACTTTAATACAAGCTGCAAACACCTTTTAAGAGACTTTGTTTTAATGTTGTGTCTCCCAATCTTTAGTTTTAAAGCTGAATTCAGGTAAGCTTAATTACTTTAATCCGATTCAGATCTCAGCTTTTCCCGCCATCAGAGTAATTTTTGAGACTGACTGATTTTTGTCTTGTATTGCCGGCAAAAAATTTCATCACCCCAACTCTTCCCGTGGGCACAGATAACATTATAGTGGGTGTCGTAAGAGGCGACTAAGGGAAACATACCTCGGGGGCGGGCAGCAGCGCCCTCTGCAGAACAAATCCACCGAACTGCGAAGCCCAACCCGAATGCCTAGCGTGGGGATTATGGGCAATAACCCCCAAATAATAATTAAAGCCATCCATGGCGCTCATTTAGGGAGGCCTATGTCCAGCAGTGGACTGATATAGATGTCGTTGAAGTTGTAAGTCCTCGGTGGCGTTTCGTGTCCGGTATCATCACAGCAATCTCTTATATCGTAGTAATTATGCACTTTCCAGGGTCAACCAGCCCCGAGTTCAGGACTACACCATCACGCACCTGGCGCAGTGCGACGGCGAGAAGGGGGTGTGTCCCGACCAGCGCGTGGGGGGCATCAACGACGTAGTCTTAGGTGGGTTATTGTATCCATAACTGCTGTAGGTACTAACTCTTGCGCCATCTAGTGATCTTGAATGATAGCTGAGTTGGGCCGATCAAATATCGCCCGCAGCGCGTCACACTTTCTACTATGAGATGACAGATGAGGCATCAGCAGGCAGTAAACTCATGTCCGATCCTCACTAAGCTGAATCGGCAGTGAGTTTGAAGTTTTGTATTATGTAAAACTCGATCATGCTTGTAGCGCCTCACTGACGAGCGAGGCACTGATACAGGTGTAACAGTTGAAATCAAGTTGACAGGAACTCAGACCCAAACGGATCCTGCAACGGATCTTACAGAAGGTTAGGGAGCTTTCATACCGAAGGGGAACTTGAAACCCGATAGCCTGAAACTCCCGAGGATAGATTAACTAACAGAACAATACTCGCAGGCCACACTTCCTAGAGCTGCGCCTCTCAATAATTGTATATGTAATTTCACCTTCAACCAAACCGGAAAGAAAACGGCAGGTTTACATGATGTATACCTACAATCATTCGTCTGGCTAAGTAACCTATTTTCAAATAGCTATGAGCTTTACCGACTTTGCTAATTCAGCCGTTCTTTGCCTAGATTTGTTTTATTATTCTTTAAGTTTATTCATCACATGTACCTGTTTTATTTATAACCCGACATAATAATATTATTAATAACGTGAATAAAAATTAATTTTCATTTACTCGGAAAGTAGGTCCGAAGTTGAAGAGCGGGTAACAATGCACTATTACTGAATTACAGTATCCGGAAGCCAGAAGGACGGCGTCACCACTATCACGTACCGGCGGCCGCTCGCCGCCACGGAGGCCTCGCGCGACCGGGAGGTGCTCACCTCGCGCTCCCAGTCCGTGATCGCGGCCTTCGGGCCTCTCAACTCGCGGTACGAGGCCAACGCGCACTCCTTCATGGACAAGACGACCAATGATGTGCAGCTGGACTTTGGAGCTACAGTGAGTTTGTTTTGTGTTTGAGGTTATGTAAACATATTTTTCGAATTTTAAGAAATCTTACAGTTACGATTTTTCTATGATTTAATATGCTTAAAATAACATGTATGTTATGCTTCTGAGGGGTAATTACAAAAAAACCTTAGCTTAATTAGTTGTCTTGTTTTTTACATATTCTGTTACCTAAATCGTTTATCCTTATCTTACAACACGCAGCTCTCTACCTAAAATCAGAATTTGTGCTAAATTTTTTTGTGGCATTTAGGATCCATTAATTCCGATCTGACTCGTTAATTTCCTTTCCTACACACGTCTTCTTAGGCCATTTTAAGAAGCTCTACTTAACACGTCTTCTTTCGCTTCCCTCGTGTCTTTCATAATATACTTTTTCCAATTTCTGTTGTTCTGGCTGCTCTTTCATTTTCTCATCAAGTTTTCATTAACCTTCTTATCCTGCTTTTGAATCCTCTTTTGAAATTAACAAATTAATCCTCTTTTGAAATTAATGAATTAACAAAAGTCATCACAAAATTAATATTTTGTTAATTCGGCTTTTTGTTAAAAGGGCAATCCTTTTTAATCTCAATTAAAAAGATCATCTCTGTTAATTCATCTTAAGTTTGATTCACGAATAGTAATGTTTTTCCTCCAGAACGAAAACACTTGCATCGGCCTGGCCACTCTCGACGTGAACGCTCCTAAGCCCTGGCCTCCGAGGGTCATCTACAACGTCTCTAACTTCACCGTGAGGATCGGACCGGCGGCCGGCGTGAGGGGATACACTCCGATTACTGGTGAGATTAAGAACTCGACCATCGGTAAGGTTTCTAAGATTTCTGGTGAGATTATGATCGTCGGTGAGGTTCTTAGAGTTCTAGGTATTTCTTAAGATTTTGAAGATATTATAATAAATTCTGGAAATGCTTTCATTTCTTAATGTTTATAAATAACAAAACTGGATTTCTAGATATACCTACTTAACCTTTGTCTTCACTACCAAATTTCTATAAATAGTATCATGTAGGTAAATATCCCGTATAACCTTCCGTCTTATCTTATTATACCTAGATAGTTAATCTAGGTTTATCAAGATATATAAGAAGTTACATAAAGTGAGATTAGTATTTGGTATCTATTAGTAGGTACCTACCTACACCATACACTTATTTGGCATCTACATATCTATGTAGTTCCTGTAGTATATGAAGTATACCTAGGTATTCCTCATCTGTACCTATCATACCACGAGCTCTGCTTAGCTTGGGGCTCGCTGATGCAGATGCTGATGTGGATTGCGTTATTTACTTATCTACTTGTAATAAGGTGTGCACATACAGAGCCGTGGTTGCATTTGTCGTGTGGTGCCGGCATAGAATTTCACCACCCCATCTCTTCCCGTGGGTGTCGTAAGAGGCGACTAAGGGAAACACACCGGGGGGCGGGCAGCAGCGCCCTCTGCAGAACAACTCCACCGAACTGCGATCCCCAACCCGCATGCCCAGCGTGGGGATTATGGGCATTAACCCCCAAATGATAATGCCATCTATGGCGCTCATTAGATTCAGATTCAGATTCAATAACTTTATTTCTTTAGGCTTACAAAATAAGCACTTAGACAAGTCAAATTTCATACAGTTAATTATTATTACAAAGAAATAAGTTGTTATTGATTTCTCTTCACTTCAATTTTTTGTCCACTAGTGGAAGAAGTGAAAAAGAAACCACTAGTACATTCATATGTAACTTATGTGTCTAATACAATGTTTGTTTTTGCCTATCTAAATCTAAGTTTAAAATGATTTAGATACATGTCAGTAATTATTTAAATACATATTATGTAGCTAAGCACAACATTCAATTTCTATTTCTTACATGCTATTGTCGGTGTGGAATGGAGCGACATCTGGCCAAGCATTATTATCGTTAACGTAATCATCTATCGAGTAAAATGCTTTCTTAATAAGATTTTGTTTTATGTATTGTTTAAATTTACGAATAGGGAGCTCAGTTGCTTCAGATGGAAGCTTATTATAGAAGCGCACGCAATTTCCCATAAATGACTTCCCTACCTTATGTAATCTATACGATGGTATAAGTAATTTATTTTTGTTTCTAGTATTTCTAGTGTGAACATCACAGTTTTTCAAAAAGTTGTCTCTGTTTTTATGCGTATACATTAAATTTTCATAGATGTATTGTGATATTACTGTCAAGATATTTATTTCTTTAAATAATTCTCTCAAAGAATCGCGTGGCTTTAATTTATAAATCGCACGGATCGCCCTTTTTTGTAGTACAAAGATAGTCTGTATGTCCGCCGCCTGTCCCCATAGCAAAATACTATAGGACATAATACTATGAAAGTAACTGAAATAAACTAACCTAGCTGTATCTTCATCGGTAATATATCTAATTGTTCGAACTGCATAGGCTGCTGAACTAAGTCTGCCTGCGAGAGCATCAATTTGCGGTCTCCATTGCAGAGAGGAATCAATATGTAGCCCTAGGAAAATGGTAGATTTTACAAGAGGAACTATATCATCCCTTAGCATAATTTTAGTAGGAAATTCTCTTACATTTGGTAACATGAATTTTATGCATTTGGTTTTTTTAGCATTGAGTAAAAGATTATTGGCGGTGAACCAATCTAGTATTTGTGAAAGAGAAGTATTTACATCGTCAAAATTATATTTATTTCTGTCAACTTTAAAAATCAACGAGGTATCATCAGCAAATAAGACTATATCACAAAAATCTTTTGCTAAAAAAGGAAGATCATTTACATAAACTAAAAATAAAAATGGACCTAATATTGATCCTTGCGGAACACCTAATTCAATCTTCGAACCTCTAGATCTTTCTTTACCAATATCAACTTTTTGAACTCTATCAGACAAATATGATTGCATAAGGTCCAGTGCCTTGTTATTAATTCCATAATGTTTCAATTTGCTAATTAAAGTACCATGATCTACACAATCAAAAGCTTTAGAAAGATCACAAAATATACCAATAGCGTTTTTTGCTTTATCCCAAGCATCGAATATATGTTTTAATAGAACTGTACCTGCATCTGTTGTCGATCTACCTTTGGTGAAGCCAAATTGATTTTTATGGCATAAACTATTAACGTTGAAGTGGCAGGTTAACTGAGTGAGAATTATTTTCTCAAACATTTTGCTGAATGCAGGTAGTATGGAAATAGGCCTGTAATTGGCCGGATCAGTGTTGCTACCAGATTTATAAAGAGGAACAAGTTTACTATATTTCATGAGATCAGGAAAAACTCCTGCGTCGACGCAACTATTGAAAATAAAGGCTAAACAAGGAGCCACTTCCTTGATGATTGAACTTAGTATTTTCGTTGAAATACCCCAGAGATCCTCTGTATTTTTGATATTAATTGATTTAAAAGTTTTCATTACATCATTAGCGTTTACATGACTGAAGATAAAAACTTCATTACATTTTACAACAGATGATTCTAACAATTCCACCGACAATGAAGGTGAGGAGTTAAGAGAACGGGTAATAACTTTAGGGATATCAGAAAAGAATGCATCAAAAGCATCGGCAATATCTTGTTCTTGAATAAGAATTGAATTATTAACTTTTAACCTAATTTCTCTATTACATGGCTTTGATTTACCAGTTTCGTTATTTATTAGTCTCCATGTTGCTTTTATTTTATTTGATGAATTTAATATTTTTTTCCTCAAAAATAGGCATTTTGCTGTGTTGCAGACTTTCTTAAATGTTTTCGAGTAGTTGGTTACATACAAAAGAAACGCAGGATCATGTAACATAGCTTTCCTATCACTATAAAGGTTATACAGTCTATCCCTACTTTTATAAATGCCAGGAGTGGCCCAATCAATGAATCCGACTCTATCTCTTACTGAGCATGTTTTAAGTTTGAATATTTCATTGTGTTCTTTGTTTATAGCATTCAAGAGTTTAGCAAAAAGATCATTAGGGTCATCAGAGCAAGATATATTAGCTAAGGTTAGTTCAACTTTACTTTGAAAATTCTTAATACGGCTCTCTGTGATAGGCCTGTAGGTTATTAGGTATTAGGGGAGGCCTGTGTCCAGCAGTGGACTATTATAGGCTGATGATGATGATGATGATGATGACATACAGAGCTATTAGGTATCTTCTTGTGTCTCATGTCACAAACAATTTATCAGTGTACTTCTTATTTTTAAATTGCATGCAGGCAACGAAATAAGTGATGGATTCTCCCGTTCCGGTAAGAGTGGTTTCATGTTTCATGTTGTACATTAGAGTTGTATTTATGAGATGACCCATCTCATGGCGATAACTTTACATGCATGTTTTGTGTACATTATTTTATCTTGTCGAGGATAATTATTGTCAACATGGTGATCCTTAAAGCCTGGCCATAGATTGGGCCCGCAACATGGAGACGAACCAATTGGTTTACTCGTATTAAACAAAAGTAATACTTCTTTATTTTACAAAATACATAAAATGCCTCTCGCATTTTTTATATCTGAGTAGAGTACATAGTTGTTTAGGAAGGTAATCCAAAATCTCAGGACACAAAACGCAAGTATAGCGCTGATGATTCTTCAATATTTCTTCAGGCGCCTTAAAACCCCTTGAAGTCTTCTAGATTCTAGAAACAATAAGGACCATAGATTCTTCTTCCTAAACGAGACATTGTTTCTCCAGGTCACCCTTCATGGGGCATAGCCTGGTACATCAACGACCAGCTCATTCCCGAGCTGTACGTGGAGCGAGGGAAGACTTACACCTTCCTGGTGGAAGGAGGGAACGACGATACTAATCCAGCCAAGTAAGGAAACAAATAACTACCTACCTACATCAAAATAACCTACTAATATGTCCCTCACGCTCACGTAACAGGCGATCAATGGACGCGGTTAGAGCGGGGCCTATTTATTCTCCTGAAATGTAATTTCGTGTACTATAATACACCGAATTAGAATACCAATTTGAACGATCAAAATTTAATCAGACAGCTAAAACCATGGCTGAAGATCGATCTTGCTTCTTGCCTAAGAGGTTACTTTGTGTTGCTTTATGTTTTGTCAGAATCAAGATATTATAATATCTCTTCCTAGGACTTGTTTTAAGATAAGTTAAAGTACTAGACAATCAAGAAGTAAACAACAAGAATCGTAAAACCTCAGGATTTTGCGTTCGTGACTTAACAAGATGCGTTAAGCTGAAGACAGGACGCTTGGACCTCATTAATGAGGCATTATAATGTCTTTTCGGTAGAACCATGACCTGATGATGATGATGTTGATGAATTTGAGTCACACTACATGATTTCCTTCCTCTAGTGGAAAAAAAATTCAAGTGAAATGAAAATCAATAACACCTTATTTTATGTATATGTATAAAACGCGATTCTAAGTGTTTATTATATAAGCCTAACGAAATTAATTTATTGTAATCTGAAATCGTGGTTAGTGCCTGACGTGAATATTTTACCACATCATTGTATAATATTGTATACAATATAATACAATACATATAAAATATTAGTATAATATTAATTATTATTATTATTACATAACACTATTTAGCTGTACTAACTCGACTGAGAAACTGTTGCAGGTACCACCCATTCTACATCAGCGACTCTTCAGAAGGCGGCTTCAGCCAGAAGAAGGAAGAGGACCGCAGGAAGCAGCGCGTGTTCGCCGGCGTCGCCTACGACAACGAGGGGTATCCCTACCCCACTGCAGGTACCCTGCATTTATACTGTGTTAACTAATATTATAAAGAGGACAGATATGATTGCTTGTTTGTTCGTTTGTTTGAATTGAATAGGCTTCGAAACTACGGGAGTGATTTCAAAATTTATTTCGCCATTTAAATATTCTATAGCCTATGTTCATCAGGGGTAATTCCTGCATTATCCCTGATATTTTCTAAAATTAAGTGATCCGTTTGAAAACTTCGATTGTACCAAACGTGTATTTTTGTTGGACCGCTAGTAGTCTATATACCAGATGTATGGTCAATTACTTATGCCATAGGGAAGTAAATAAAAACTATTTTCTTCCCAAAGAAAAGTTTCAAGGATTATGAGGAAATTCGTTTACTCAAGAAAAGTAAGTGCGCGTGATGTCTTTTGTATGCGACGCCGCCCGCGCCGCCGCCGCCGGGCCAGCGTAGCATGTGGTACTTCGTAGCATCGTAGCACGTGCTACGAAGATCTACGAGAAATATCTGCATGGGGGTAGTAACGCGTATAATAATATGAAAAATTTATAAAATTTGTAGGTACAATTAATAAACTGTAGAAGCTTTTATCAGTATTTTACATTGAATGGCGATGTCGCATATGCATCTCGGCAAACTAGAAAAAAATATTTCTCAACCAATGTAAGCCAAAAAACGGGAATATTTTCGAAAACTAATAAAAAGGGAATGTGTAAAACTTTTTTAAAAATTAGATTCTTAGCTACTCGTTTATAGTGATAGTCAATTTCAGATTATATATCAGTATAAAATGTAAATCCGGTTTTGACTGTAGGTTACACTATAAGTTTTTTATTATTTATATCTTGACTTCTTCGATATGGCAATATGTGTCTGATTTGCCACTTTTCTGCCAGTGTCCAATTATTTAGACATAAAAGCTATGGATTTTGTTTCATAAATAAATATATTCTCTTTAATTCCGTTCCCAGCTGGTCGGTACTGCGAGTGGACGCACAAGACGGTAGACCAGGCGTCCGTGACGGACTCCTTCGAGGAGTACACCAAGACTCTGAGCCTGAACTGCACGGAGGGAGAGCCGGCCGTCCTCAACTGGACGGTGGCGCATGAGACGCCTGACTTGGTCTACTATCAGGTATATTGATTAGATATTATTAAACTTAGATAGCTAACATAAACTACACTGAAGCACAGGTAACATAATACTAGTAACTGAAGCTTCCTTTTTAATATCTAACGTTACCTACGTACCTTAAGCTAGGTGCTCTAATTACTACTCTATTAATTTGTTTAAAAAAATATGAAAATACCTAATGCCTTTTTGAAAACGAATTATGGCTTCACTTTCTTTTATTATTTTTTTTCATCTCCATACTTATTGTGTGCCCAGTGGGTTCTATACCTCTATATATCTAGTTATCATAAATATTCCAGAATATAAATACCTACAAGTGTAAAATATGCATTAATTAAATGTACGAGTATATTAAATAGTCGCACATAAACAATATACTTATGTATAAAGTCAAGGTTTAAGGAGCCATCCCTGTCAAGGATGGCTCCTTGAACCTTGATGTGGTGACAGTGGAGAGTCACCTGTCTTAGAATCATTCAAGGTTCTGCTTCCTAAATAACTCCAAAGAAGCACAAACGAAGGCTAAATTGATTTTAAAACTTGTACTTTTTAGCCGTCTTTTGTTTTTCCTGAATGAATGCCCTGGTTTTCAACATGAGTTTCTGAACAGTGCTACACGCACAACAACCTGGGCTGGAAGATCCACGTGGTGGACCCCGGCACGGCGGTGCCCTTCCCCCCCGACCAGCGGCGGGCGAACTCCGCTCCGCTCTCGCTCTACTCCGCGCCGCTCGTCTTCTTCACAGCCCTCCGCAACTTGCTCGGGAGATAGGCGGACGAGGCTCTGTCAGGACAGTTTTCCACTCGAAGGGATTCAATATCTTTAGGGATCTAATTCCAATTGAGTAATATTATACATAAATCATTGCAAAAGTAATGTAAGCTACAGATGTATCGAATGCAACCTGGACATTTTTTATTCGCGCGTTTCTAGAAAACTGGTAGGTAGGGGAGGAAATACTTTATGTACTTTCTACATAATATATTAGCGTGAGTGATTCATAGTTAGGTTGTCAAGCCTTTCGAGTGGAAATTGTGATATTGGGAGGTATTCTAGATCGCAAAACAGAGCGCGTTTTATAATGTACATACAAAAATCTAATAAGAATGGGTAAAAATGTCAATCTACATTACTAAAAAGTTATAATATCAATTTCATATCAGTCGTGTAAAGTTTTTTCACGTAGGATTTTTGACAATGGTCTTGTAGCATTAAACTTTAATAAGGTTTTGTATGTACATTGTGTTGGTAACGAACAACAATAACGTGGAGAATACATTTAGCTAAATAATACACAATAATGTATTGCTTGGGTACTAAAAAAGTACCTTATTGCCGTATCTACATAGATACTTACCCACTGCACAAAATAAATAACTTCATAGAAATGTATGTTACTTGCTTAGAATAACAAGTATCTATTAGAAAGGTACCTACGTCATAATAATAATAGATACATAGAGAGGGGGAGGGATGAGGGGTTGTATTTAATATAAAAGACCAGACGCACGTCTATTGATTGGAATTTTTTAATATTATCCATTCATTGTGCTTTTCGTAATTATGACAATAATAATGTTTGAATTTTTATACTAAACTTTTTTGGGCTGTTTACCTGAACAACTTATACTATTTTTTATTAAAGTATGTACCTAATAATTAACCAATGTGTGAATAAAAACGATTGACAATAATTGTGTCTATTCAGTATGGTTAGATATAAATAATATTTAAGATATAGGCCAGTCTGGCACCTACCTATGTTTTAGAACGACTAGGACGTCCTAGCTAGGCTACTATTATAAATAAAATATTTAGTTTACTGTTTAATGAGTCTACATTATACTTAAATAAGATGTTTTCCAGTTATATATACATAGATAGTTCAACGAGATGACACGGTTTGAATTGTTGATGAAGTTTTGAAGTGTTACGGATCTGATCCATAAAATTAAAAAGTTTATTTAATCAAAGTTATTAAGAACCTTGTCTTTTGGACTAATTATGTACCTACGGAATGTGTAGGTTCTGTTACATTCTATTGGTAGGCTTAAGCATCTAATTCACATTTGCTATTAAATTAATGTTTTTTTGTTAAACCGAAAAGGTTGGATTATTACTTAACTATAATAATTTTAGGTAAATTGGTTGGTTAGTAATGACGAGGAGTGGCAGACAATAAAACGGTTATTTGGATCGCACCGTTAATGTATCAAATGAATTTAATATGTATCAATAATAATATCTATAAATAATATTTTAAGGCCTCTAGCCGAATTCGTCTGAACTAGATAAATAATCAATAATTTATATCAATGTTTAGCTGCCATAACAAAATGGCTAGAAATCTTTCTATCGCTATACTTACAACTAGATTTAAGGAATAAAGTAGCAGTAGGTAACGTTTGACGAAAAATATAACGCAGACAATAAATTTTACAAAAACCTTTAGAGTTGTGTAAGTACCATCAAATAGTTAGTGTGTTTCTCCACCTTACACACATTATTTGCTTAATTAGGAGTTAAAAATATTTCACACATCTACTTATATCTTGTTTGTCTATCTTTATTAGATTAACACTTGAATTAAAGATTCATCTAAATCATTAACACTTTGTAGACGTAGTTGTTGGTGCACAAATTGTTAATTTTAAGAGATTTATAGAAGTTTAATCAAATATATTACAGCGCAATTAATAAGAATAAGCCTACTGCTGTTGTTTTCCTGTGACTTAGGTACAGACACTACTTTATAGTTAGATAAAATATTGTTAATAAAGTTCCAGTTGGTTTGGAGTCTATTGATATGGCATTACTTACTTAGATGTACTTAACTTAAGTGAACTCGTATTTGTAATTCAATTTCATACTAAATTAATTGTTCAGTAGGTTAAGTGCCCTTTGTACTATTTATGAAGCCTTCTCACAGACAATTGGATCTAAAAGTTATCCAGTAAGTTGAACAAATCATTGCTTAATATGCTGCATTAATATGTAACCTACCATTTTATAATGTAGGTAATACATGCCTACATTGTCTGTCAAACACAAATAAATACAATAGACTTTATAAGTACTTGATTTGATATTACTTTCATTTGATAACTTGCCATTATTTGTAAAGGAATGGCTTAAATTTGCGGCAAGGGCTACTTCTTGAATTAATGTTGTATACTTTCAGCATTGATGTTGTTAAACTTATAATAAATAAGCCTACAGCAATTCCCTGTTATTGTAAGTCACAATTAAGTACCTAGGTTCGATGCCATTCTTCAATGAAACTACTGTAACTAGGAACTCATCTTCCTTTTAATAAATGCACAAATTTAGACGTAAGAATCTATCATTGCTTGATTGTTTTACTGTGAAACTTGTAGTTATCTAAATATCTACATAAATTTTAAATAAATATAAAATGCAAGAGTTCATGAACCAAAATAAATTGTATCAAATCGCATATTAAATAATCCGATAGGATGTATGTACCTATCATCAGAAACGATAAGATATATGTGTGTGGTTAAATTTCATCTCTTAAATGCTTTTTGAATATTTTTAAGTTTCAAATAAAACTGTCGTAAAAGAAGCACATTTTTTTTATCTCATTAAAACCTTTAACTATTTAAGTAGGCAGTGGCGGATTTACTAGCAGGCTGAGAAGGCAGATTTTGGAGGGAGGCACATTTGACCCAAAATTTTCGTGTTAATATAGAAAATAAAAAAAAACATTAGTACCTATAGTGGTTTGATTTGCCGATCAGCGCCTTCATAGCATGCATTTTCTTAACATAGACTACCTAGCGCTCGTTTTGTCGCCGCCATCACCAGAATGGGCCTATCTATTTTAAAATAATTGAAATGACGCGATTAGTTACTGTCCATAATTCTAGCTGTTTAGAGAATGTTTTATAATGCATATTGACATGGTCGCGAGATTTTCAAAACACGTGTACGAATGCCGCATTTTGTGTTTTACCGCTCAACTGTATCAGCGCCGATCTGAGTAAATTGAGCTGAACGGTTGCCATCCCAGGTATTGCCATACGGCGATTTTTGGCGGCTCGCTCCGCTTGCTGCTTGTTTTTAAAAAACTTAAAATGAGATGGCTTTTCATTTTAATTGAAAAATTTAGTCACAAGAATAGCAGTCGATAAAAATGCCGTCATTGGAGTTTTAAGGTAAGGCAAGATGGTAGGTACCTAATTATATTAACTCAAAACAAAAGTAGAAGACAACAAAACGTACAAGTCCAAGTTCGAGTATAAATAGGTCACGAGGTAGGTAGGTAGGTACTTCACCACCAATTTTAAGCCAAATCTGTTCAGCCGTTTGATTTATTATAAAATTATGTAGGTAGCTAGATAACACTATTTCTTTTTTAAATAAATAATTGTAGGACATGTTGTAGGAGTTGTAAGTTGTTGTGTTGACTCTACTCCATTTCAATAAGGTAAGGTACCTGTAAGGTATCTGTCCTGTGGTATGGCATCGTCGTCGCCTAGAGAGACAGTATTTTTTTATTTCTTAGTGCTAAATCGAGAACTTTTCTATCTATATTGTGTGTCCAATTAAAATAAATAAATAAATTACGTATTTATATAAACAAAAACCTACATATTTCCCATGAAACTATAAATAAGTACGGAAGGAATATCAGAACAAAATAAAATGAAGCACTCCAATCAAGCAAGCATGCCAATCAATCAAATAGTATGCTGGCCATCGCCATTACAGCTATAGACACCAACTGATGAACTCTATTGTAAACAAACCAAAATAAACGGAAAACGCCGTCTTGTGTGGTCAGATGTTGCAAAAGTCACAATGGGTTTGTCAATAAAAAACACCGGATCACATTTCGTAGATAAATTTCTTATATCACCAACTTATTTTATCGATTTGACGCAAAATTATTATCAACATATAAATCAAACTACAAGCACAAAATCTCACCAGTGCTGCCAACATGTAAACATGTAAATTTTCCAGTAAGTGTGGGAGGATATTAAAAATGTTTTAATTCTAATATTTTATTGACTTTAAATTATGAATCAGGTATATAGGCATTTCTTTATCATCCTGGTTATACCTATAAAATAATATGTATTAAGTATTCGAAATATAATTAGGATATTGAATTTCAGTTTGTAATATCTATACAATACGAATTTCGAAATATGTTTGTTTTTTATTTGAGCTAACCTCCAAAATAGCTGAACCCATTTGGATAATACTTTAAGTGACGATCATGCTACGCAGATGTTATAACGAGATTAACGATAGCCGTGGGGCATAACTAAAAGTCAATATTTTTTCAGATTTCCGGGTGACGAAAATTGGAAGTTAAATTGAATTCGCATAATCAGAGAATCTCATAATTAAAATAATTTGAAGCCCACTAAATCAAGTGTAGCATGCAATGTGCATGAAGATTTTTCATGTCAAAGCATGCGGGCATTATATTATGTAATACATAAATTTTTATTTAGAATGTATCAATAAACAATGAATATGAGAATAATGTATATTTTTCACATAACATTTCATTGATCTTCCCAGTAATAATCATAATAAGATATGGCTGCAAATGTACATTTAAATAATTATATATTTTTTTATATTATATTCGTTAGGCATTTCCATAGGAACAATGTATGCGAAGCCGTAGGCAGAAAATGTTGTCAGCCAGTCAATAGGCACAAAGAATAATTTATTCAAACTAAAATTAGACATGGAATGAGACTTTGGATGTTTTTATCTTTGTTACTTCTGCACACACACTCAGAGGCCTGAACAGATTTTGTTGAAATTTCTTCGATTAGCATAGTTACTATTTAAACCCGGGAAAGTCAAGTGTTCTGTTCTGTTCTTATGGGACATTAAAATTCACTGCAGTTAGCACCATAAAGCGCTGGCGTAAATTGAAAATTTTAAAAAGTAGGTCTAATAATCACGATTACCGTGGCTAAAGCAGTACCTTAAATGATTCATTATAATTTTACATATTCATATTAATAAGTGAACAATTATTAGGAAGAATATTTATAAAAATTATGGGTAATTTTTTCTTCTGTTGGCAACTCTCTATACACTGACACTCAATGTCAATCCGCCATTGCTAAGATTCAAGTTTGATTTGACAGGATTCTATCCGTACTTTTCATAAATCCATGATATTTCCATTCTTGAAAACCGCGGCACACGCTGTGGAATCGTAGGGCCCTCGTTGAAAGAAATAGAACTGAAGTAATCCTTGCTATAAAATGGAAGAATTTTCACGTAAAAAAAAAAAAGATCAGTCAAATCTGTCTCTTCTTTCTACTACACTCTTACACATTGATCTCTAGTGAATTAATTAGCTATGGTTGCTTTTGCTTCCTTCTACATCTCAGAAAAACGAGAGTTCTACATACGCTCGCGCGCGTCTCGTTCATTGTCAAGATTGGACGGTGACTCATCAATGCTGCCAGCTTTACATTTTTCTACTACATATGGCGTGTTTTATCTATTGGCACAGTCATAGAAACAATAACCAATCAATATTTTGGGTAAAACGTTCACTTAGCAGCTATGGTACCTAAACAATATAACTAACATCTAATAAATCTTATGATATTGTTTTCTTATAGGGACGACGACAACGTACAAGCATGGCCGTAGGGAGGGGGGGGGGGGGTTTGGGGGTTCAAACCCCCCCCGAAATGTTGAGGCACCAGGTTGAATCTTAATAACTAATTGGATTGCTGGGCAGGTGGCGTTCACAACAGTGCCTGGTGTACGGGCAGTCCACCTTCCCAGCTATCATTGCCAGAACGGTATTGGAGCTGGCCCGCAACCTGCGCACCAGGGAGGCGGCGCGCTTGCGCATGGTGCTATGAAAACAGTCAACTCGCGCCGCCGCAAACATCCCTGAGGCGCTGCAGTAGCGGGGCAGCCCCAAGACCGCTCTCAGCGCATTATTGTACTGGACGCGGATGGCGCTGTACGTCGCAAGCGTACACTTAGCCCACAGGCTGCACGTATACAGAGAGGTGCAGTATGCTCTGAAAAGTGTCAACTTTACCTTCTCTGAGCTACGCGCAAACCTTCTGGCAACCATATTCGCCCGCACCGACAGCGCCCTCCGCTCCCTTTCAATCACTCAATCCGCAGATCGAGGCGCTCAGCAGAACCATATTATCATCGGCATAACTGAGGTTGTTTATACAAACATCATCAATATGACATCCGATATGGCGACTGCTGAGCTCCTCGATCAGCGCGTTTAAGTAGAGGTTGAACAAGGTCGGCGAGCTCAACCCCCCCTGTCTCACTCCACATTCCAGCCTATTCGGTTCTGACATTGCTCCCCCCCATCGTACGCAGTTGATCTGGTGCCCATACCAATATTTAAAAATATTACCTATTGTGTATCTTACATACACAATGGGAATCTTACGTACATTGTATTGTATATAAGCACGCAGCACAAAAATTTTTTTTAGGTCATTCTCTCTTGAAAAATCAAAATTTTTTTTCATCAAAATTTGGCTCTACGCCATGTGAAAATGAGCTGGGTGCACGCACCGCATTCATTTACGGCCGATTCCAGCTAGGCAGGCTGATCACGACATTACTTTTAATTTCGTGAATCAATAGACCTATTTTCTTGTTTTTCCATAATTGAATTGCTCCCTCCGTTAGCTGTTTTTACAAAAATATGAATTTTTTTTTAATATTTTTTAGGTAACGACCGAAAATGTCAAAAAAAATTCGCGGCTCGCTCCGCTCACCTTTTATTCTGAAGTCTTCTAAGCTTTTCAACAGCCTCATCCCGCTCATACAGTTCCGTCAAAATTTGCTTCTACACCGTATGAAAATGAGCTGGGTGCACGCACCGCACTCATTTACGGCCGATTCCAGCTAGGAAGGCCGATCACGACATAACTTTTAATTTCGTAAATCAATATACCTATTTTGTTGTTTTTCCGTTTTTGAATTGCTCCCTCCGTTTGCTGTTTTTACAAAAATAGGAAAAATGTTTTTAATATTTTTTTGGTAACGACCGAAAATGTCAAAAAAATTCGCGGCTCGCTCCGCTCGCCATTTTAATTTTGAAGTCTTCTAAGCTTTTTAACAGCCTTGCGAAAATGTTACAATTTCTCAACCGTTTTCAGCGGCTGCTAGCACAACAGAATATAGGCGCTCATTCCGCTCACTGTTACAATTTTGGCATACCGATCTCCAATCTCCAAAATGACCACCGCGGTTTTTGAAATATTCGGGGCTAGCTGTCATATCTCACACTTTTGCGTACTTTTTTACAAACCATCGCAATTTTTTTTTAATATTTTTTAGTTAACGACCGAAAATGTCAGAAAAAATTCGCGGCTCACTCCGCTCGCCGTTCATTCTGAAGTCTTCTAAGATTTTAAACAGCTTTGCGAAAATGTCACAATTTCTCAACCATTTTCAGCGGCCGCAAGCACAACAAAATGTAGGCGCTCATTCCGCTCACTGTTATAATTTTTATTATACTACCACGTGACCATCCGAAAAAGTAACAAAAAAAATTCTTCTTAGCAAAAAACGTTAAATCTAACGATTTTTGTTTTTTTACCTTGCTTACCAAACTTCACCAAACTCCAAAATTACCACCGCAAAGCCTCTAAAATTTTCGGGGTTCGGTAATCATAATCTTTTGTCACTCTTGATTCTATTTTAGAAAACATTCAAAGTCGCTAAAAAAAATTGGCGTTCATTCTGCAGTAGAAGTTAATTGGTTAATCATCAAATAACCAAATATCTCACACTTTTGCATACTTTTTTACAAAACATCGGAAAAATCAGAAAAAATTTGCGGCTCGCTCCGCTCGCCGTTACTTATGGTTATTATTTTTATATCGGTTTTTTTTTTGGAAAGTGCTTGGTTGAAAACCACTCCGGGTAATATACTACTAGCATAAGTATAGTGATGATGTTGAGATGATGCATATTGGTTCGGATGATGAGATGTTGCATATTGTTTCGGGCGGGTCTAAGGCTCGACCCCCCCCCCCCCGAATAGTATTTCTGGCTACGGCCCTGCGTACAAGTAATTTTTAAAAAGAAAATTCTTTTGACAGCCTTTTTTACTGTAACCGAGTTTGAGCAAGCCCTGTTGGCAGCACTAACTTTTAGCTGTTTGTTTTGTTTGTTTGTCTTTTGATCTCTCGCATTTCATGTCTGAACTGAAATTCAATTTTACTTTTATTGATTGTTTCAGGTTTGAGCATTTATTAATTTGTCATAATTTATAATATAGTTGGTGGGGTAAATAATTCCGTGAACTTACGTATGATTACATCACAGGAAGTTCACCGAGTAATTGTCACGGAAACAAAGCGTTGAAACCAAGGAATTTGTATACTTTGGTTGAAACAGCTTTATTATCTAACATTAAAAGGTATGTTTGCAAATAAATTTTATAATTCCTGCAGATATTTTCCTTCTCAAACACTAAATCTTCCCAAAACAAACTATGCCAGAACTGTAAAAAAAATCTCTAAAGAAAAAAAGGTTATAAAAAGTTCTCACACCTGCCTGTCTGCTCTGTCACCATCACCAGTCAAAAGGCTTCATTTGGCAACTGATTCTGATAAAATTCGTAGTCTTTTGGAATATATCCTCAATAACTATAAAATTGCACGTGAATCTCGTGAAGTTGTGTCGAAATTATCAGTCCTAAATACATAATTTATGTATGGGTTATTAAAGAAAACAGAATATAATAGTCTCTGAGGGTCTTTGTGTATCTATGTCATTATCAAGTGCTATAATAAGTAAAAGTCCTGCAAACAAAGTTACCTCAAACATTGTTACAGAAACAGAATGCCTGATCAAAAAGAAACAGATGTCTATAAAAAAGAAGGCATAATTAACTCTGCCATGGAAAAATCACCAGAGATGACAAAAAAGGTAGAGAAACCAGAAAAAATGCCAGTAAACCCTGTTGAGATCCAGACCAAGAAAGTTTCTGAAACAATGAACAACAAACATGTACCATCTCAGCAGAAACCTGTGCCTTGTAAATGTAAATGCAAACCAACTCAAGACAAATCGGTACCAATCAAGTGCGAATGTTTACCAACTCAGGATAAACCTGTACCAACACAGGAAAAAACTGTACCACCCCAGAAAAAAACTGCACCAATTCAGTGCAAATGTGTACCAACTCAATGCAAATGTCCATCTCAGGAGAAAATGGCAGCAACCCAGGACAAATCTCAACCTACGCAAGATAGGCCAGTACAACAGAAACCACCAACATTTGGATCGCCTCCGTTCCCCATGCCGAGTTTAAAGAAGTCTCCGCACACTCTGTACCGAAAGTTGCTGCCCGCTGTCCTGTTTGTCCTAACCTTTGTGACTGTTATGACAATTCTGCTGATTTACATGGATACTGTTGGTGAGTATCATATTTCCCCTCATAATGCATACCTTCATTGCTGAATGTGCCTCTCCAAAACAAGCTCATCTTGCCATAATCACCAGCTTTACAGATGGGTTACTGATTGCAGTGTAGGTGTAAAACTATGTAAAATTATTACAGTTTTTATAGTCCTGCATATTATGAAGCTCTTTAACTTTGATTAATTGTTTAAGGTTATCTGTTGTCTCTTGATGTTGGCATTAAGTTAGAATGAAAAAAATATTGCTTAGCCATTTCTTGATGTAGACAGATTCATTATAACATGAATAAAAGTCCAACTGGTAGAGAATAAAGGCCTTAGTAATCCTTAGCTTAAACAACTTAACTTCTTATGCTAGTTCAGAAGACCTTTGGTATTTGACATCATATATTTTAAAAACAAGACAGGTACTTGGGTTGGTTTCATAAGCAATATGGGACCAATTTTCGTTACAGCTAATTTCGTGTCGGAAAAAGTGAAGAAACTTGAACTAAATGCACCACTTGGAGTGTATTTCCAGAAATTAAAAAAGGTCATGAATGAAAAAGCAGAAAAGTTAGAAAAATATGTGGTTGAAATCGAAGAGTTTGCCAAAGATTTTAATAAGAAAGCTGTTGAGAAAGTGAAGATGTCAGGACTAGTTCATAGTATTGAACAGCATGCCATCGACTTGCAGAACATCAGCCAGGGCTACGTAGACTCAATACATGGTGCTGATGAGGATCTACTTTAAAAATGATAATTTACTTTCTATACCTAGTTGAATTTAAAGATGGATTTTGTAATGTATATGTTTAGATCTTGTATTAGATAGAAAGTTTTTATTCTATGTCCTACTATGGGGCACTATGCTTTATGATACATTATATTGTATAAATATAAAATCCCGTTGTGTCCTTTTTCTCTGTTTAATCTCTCAAATCCGTTATGGTAGGTACTGTTTGTTTCTAGGCCTATATCAGGGTAGAATGTATAATTAATAGGCTTTCAGTACATAAGTCAAAGTAAAAAGGTGATGATAACAGAGAGCCTAAGAGACTGAGTTTGCGTTTATAAGAATTTTCTTAGTAGAATAGGAAGGATGATTTCTTATATTTTAGCATTCATGCAACTGCTGAAATATCTGGTAAATATGAATCTTTTAAATGACCCCAATCAGAGTTATATGTATATTTACTTTTCTGAAAACAGCTGTGACACCCTTGAGTGCAGGCATAGGTCTTATGAACATTACATTGAGCTGAGACTGTTGATTTGTTTAAAACAACATAATAACTTGCCA